>PVJD01003280.1:0-168172 GCA_004026545.1 Mormoops blainvillei | reverse complement strand
TTTCTTTGGAAAGTCATATCCTATGTATCAGCCAAGCCTTATCTCACATGACCTTTTCCCACAAGACCTCCCGATATTCTAATTTTTCCTTGAATGGATGTCTCATGTAACACCTTGATAGAAACTTAAACTCTTGGAGTAGGTGGTGGATATTTCTACAAAGCACAGATAATTCTATATCAAATGCAGCAGAAAATAGACATATGTACCTACAGGATGTTATGGTGGAAGTTCAGATTGCGGTGCCAAGATGCAGAAGATACCAGATAACCAGAACTTATCAGGTAGCAGTTTCAAATTTGGTTTCCAGGAACTGGTTAGATTGACTCATCCACACTGAACGTTTTTGAAAGGATCAGGCTGTTGGAGATGAAGGTGGGTTGTGCAGAGAATTTCCTTGGAGAGAGTCTATTTCATTCACCCTCTGCACCCCCCAAAGCCACTAAACAATTCCCAGGCAGTATTTAGAATGGCCTCCCCTGCTTTAACCTTACAACGCCTTGTCACAGTTTGTTAAAATGCCTGGATTAAGCCATTTGGCCATTGTAAAAGTCAAGTGAATTACCAACTATGGTTTGTTTCCAGTAAGTATTGTCTTTATACTGAAAAATTTTATAGAAAATTTATGACTCTAAACCACCTCCAAGGTGAGTCAACTGCATACACTGGAATGTGATTAGCCCGTAAGCAGCAGCTCGACTGTGGAACGATCCGACCTGCATATTTGACAAGCCGTCACATCTCTGTTAATAGAGTGTCAAGCGTATTTATGTGCTCGTTAAATGCCTTCTTCAGTGCAGATCAGTATGAGAATCTTCCCAGAAGGCCACAGTGAGTTTCCATGTCAAGCCCACGTGCCTCTGCTACCAGGCGCATCATTGGTACGGAGGCTATTCATTCAGATGGAGGGAAGAACAGAGTTTTTCTTGATTAGTTTGTAGTGTTGTGGGCGTTACGGGTTGAATTGTTTTCCCCCAAATTCATGTGTTGACATCCTAACCCCTGGCAGCTCAGAATGTGACCTTGTTTGAAAATAGGGTTATTTCTTGTTTAATTATTTAAGATCAGGTCATATTGGAGTAGGATGGGCCCCTAATCCAATATGAGTGGTGTTTTTAGAAAAGGGGAAGTTTGGATACAGAGACATGCACGCGGGAAGAATTTCGTATGAAGACGAAGACAAAGATTGGGGTGATGCTTCTATAAGCCAAGGTATCCCAGACATTGCCTGCAATCCACCAAAAGCTAGTGGAGCTGCACGAAACGGATTCTTCTCTCAATGCTGGAGAGGGACCAACCTTGCTGATGCTTTGATTTCAGACTTTTACCCTCCAGAATTGAGAGACAATACATTCCTGTTGTGTAACCCTCCCAGTTTATGGTATTTTGTTACTGCAGCCCTTGGAAACTAATACACTGTGAAATGAGCAAAATCAGTCATGAAGAAATATTTTCTAGGACTGTGGACTTCTTTTATCACTTCTCACACATCTATTGCTCTCATCACAGTACCTTATCTTTCATTTTCTCTTTAGAGAAATTGCATAAAGCCTCTAGTACATGGAACTGGTAGTTATTTGATAGATTAATTTGGCTTAGGCATGCAAACATTTTACTAAATGGCCATGAGCTTTGAGACATTTCAGGGTACATGAATGTATTTTTTACAATCTCAGCAGTAAAGGCAAACGTTATCTAAAAAGGATGGACATTTTAGCATACCCAATAGGGAGATGAAAGACGACAAAGCTACAGTTAACCAGAATGCTTACTAGGAGAGGTTGGCATGGAGGGTCTTATGTGTTATGCATAGGTGAATGTGTTTTGTTCTGTGAATCATGAGAGCTACAAGTAACTTCAGTGAGGGACTGACATGATCACTTATTTAAAACTTTATTTTTAAATAATTATAGTTTCACAGGAAGATGCAAAGAAACATATAGGGAGGTCCCAAGAATGCTTTACCCAACCTCTCTTAATGTGAACATCTGGCATAGTTATAGTATAATATGAAAACCAGGACATTTCAATAGTTAATATATACTCTTATCTCATTTGTGTGTGTGTGTGTGTGTGTAGTGCTATGAAATTTTATTACAGGTGTAGCATTGTATAACCACCTTTATACTCAAGATTCTTAACTGTATCATTACTGCAAGACTCTCTCATGTTAGCCTTTTATAGCCTTACTCACCTCCTGCACCCATTCCTGACTCCTGGCAACCATTAATCTGTTCTTCATCTCTATAATTATGTCATTTCATAAATGTCACATAAATGGAATTGTGCATCCTTTTGACATTGGCTTTTTTCACTCAACATAATCCTTGAAGTTCATCTAAGCTGTTGATGTTATCAATAGTTACTCTGTGCTACAGTTTGTTCAACCGTTCGCTTATTGAAGGACACTTGGGTAGCTTCTGTGTAAAATTAAGTTTTTATTTCTCTGGGCTAGATCCCCAGTCATGCAATGGCTAGATCATATGGCATAAGTCCACTTTTAGTTTTAAAAGAAAATGTCAAACTATTTTCCCGAGTGGTTCTACCATTTTACATATCTACCAACAACTTAGTCACCCCATACCCTCACCTGAATTTGATTTTTTATTTTATCCATTCTGATGGGTGTAGGTTTGTCTTACTGTAGTCTGAATTTGCATTTTTCTAATGGCAAATGATGTTGAACACCTTTCTACATGTTTTCTGTGCGATGTCTGTGCATGTCTTTTGATCATGTTTGAGTTGGATTGTTGTCTTACTAATGTTAAGTTTTGAGAGTTCTTTATATATTCTGTTTTTTTCTTTATATTTTCTAAATACAAGTCCTTTGTCAGATATATGACTTGCGAGTACTTCTCCCCGCAGCCTATAGTTTTTTTCATCCTCTTAATAAGATCTTTCTCAGAGCAAAAGCTTTTAATTTTATCAATTTATCAATTTTTCCTTTTATGTAGTGTCAAGGGCATGATCAGTTTTGTATTGTTGAATGTGAAGGACAAAAAAGAAAAAGGAAAAGGATGAAAAGAGCATTAAGCATGAGGAAAGGTAGACACTTGCAAGGTCATTTCAATAGTCCAAGTAAAAAGGCAGTGTTAGTATGGCTGGAGAGAAGAGGATAAAGAGTTCTATCCTGTAGCAAACATTCTAGGACTTTGTGATCAATCATACATAAAGGGTGGTGGCATCAGTTGACATTTTGGGCTTGGGTTTACATAACTGAATGGATAGTTTTGCAATTAACCGCAACTATTCCACGAGAGAAGAAGAGGTTTGGGAAATGGCGGCAGGGTGACCAAGACTATAGTTTAGACACAAGAGCGTAGGGATCCTGTGGGACATCCAGGGTGAAATATTTAGTGGGCAGTTGGATAGATGGACCTAGACCTCAGGGGAGTGTCCAAAACTGGACACAGACCTGGGAGTCACTGACACTCAAGTGTGCTTGAGACCATGGGAATGATCAAGATTACCTGGGGAGAGACGGGCTGGATAGGTTTTAATTGCACGTATGAAATCAGTAGACGGTGGGGTTTAGTGAACCATGGAGAAAGTCTGAAAACTGGTCAGAGGCTGAGAAATTCCAGGCCCTCTTCTGGAAATCCGAACAAGTAAGAATCTTTCAGTGTCTCCCTTTAGGAAGTAGATTCAGGGAATGATTCTAATTTATTTGTAATTGAGTTGTTGAACTTTAAACATATGAGGGAAAGGTCACCAGATAGGTCCCTGATTTTTACCTCCAGTATTGCTGCATCTATGTAATACCACATGAGGCAACTAAAATGAAATAAAAACCGTAAAAAAAAGTAATAGCTGATGGAAATAGGTATTTGAAGATCAGCTTATGATCAGCATGTGCCATCTAAGCCTTTGATTTTTAAAGTGCTCAAGCACAGTGATTCATTTTCATGCTGTGAGTGAATGAAAGTGGAAGGTCGAAATTCTCTTAAAAAGAAAGGCTGCTGCCTGTGGTCTTGTAAAATAATAGCACTTTGTTCTTACACTAGAAACCTCCCCCATCCTTGGATTCACAAGCTATGCTTAGAGGAAAAGAAAACATGCAGGAGGAAGGTACCTCACTATATTTAAAAGGAATTTGGGGGAGTTTTGTCACTAGAGTTGTGGCCAGAAAAGCCTTCAGGGTGCTGGAAATTAGACAGCTGGATCCACTGACATGGCAGGTGCTCACAGTGACAGTCACCAGCCCACAGACCCTCCTCCTTGCTGCCCATCCCTGCCCTGGGTCCATCACACAATACTCCCTTGCGTTCTTGGCTTTTCTTTACCACTGTCAGCGCATGCATGCGTTTCTACCTGGCTTTCTTCGCTATCAGGCTGAAAAGAGTTTTTGGTCAGAGAATCAAAACTGCTCTTGAGTATGACACCTTAAAAGGCAAAAAGGTAGGGGTACAGTGTGAGCCATCTGCTTACAGGCTGTGCAGGACTCCAGGTGGACTGTTGGGGAAGCGGAGATACATGCCATGGCCAGCAGGTGGCAGTGTGGGCCCGTGGCAAGGCCAAAGGAGAGAACCCGTTCCTGAGGACCAGGACCCCTGGGAGCTGGTTCTGCACATCTCTGAAGGTAGGTTTCCAGCACCCTCCGTCCTACCTTTCAAGCTCTTGGCAGATTCCATTTGATAATTTACAGAAGCATCACTTGTCCCTCTTCTATCCAGTGGCTCGTTTTGGAAGGCTGAGCTCTTTTGATAAATGAGCAACTGACAAAAGCTGAAGGGATATAAAATGCTTGGTAGCCATTTGAGGGCAAGTGTTTGTCTGCCTGAAGCGCTCCCGTGGCACAATGATCAAATAAGGACAAGATTGTGGGTTTGATCTCTGCAGATTAGCTTTGTTCAACTGTGCGGCTAAGGGCTTCACTTTAAATGTGTTTAACCACCTGGCAATGTCTCTTTTGCATATGAGGGTCAGTGCTGAAGTGTTGCTCAGCCAAAGAAAATCACCAGGGTTAAAAAAAGGGAGATTGGCCTTAAAGTCATCTTTCCAAATCCCTGCTCTAACACTCAGGGGCTGTGTAACTGCAGGTACATTAGTCTCTGAATCTTCCTGTCTCCACAGGTTTTGCATGAGGGTGATAGACAATGTAGGTGAAGTACCTGGCACTCTCTAAGTGCTCAGTCAAGGGTGGCTAGAGATAAAAATGATGTTAGAATCCACTTACTGTTTCTATGACAATTTACCTGGATTCTTTGTACACCAGGGAGAACGTGGTTTTGTTCTTATGCCCTTTGAAGACATAGTCAGCTCTTCGCTTCAGTGGACCATCTAGTGAGAACCTTATCTTTTATCTGTCTGCTGATCCCAGGCTGCTGCAGGGGGTCTGAGGTGGAGGGGGTCTGGGATAGAAAGCACAGGTTAAGTGTACATTATTCTCACATCATTGCTTTTTATAGCCAAATATAAATGACCTTTGGATGAGCAGTTGCTCTTTCTACCTGCAGAGCTATTAACAGAATATTAGATATACAGGTCAAGTGACTTCTCCCAGGGAAGAGCACCTAGATTCCCTGCCCTCTGGTCACTCACATGCATTTGTTTAGATGACACCCCTACCTTCCGTTTCATTCCATGTACCCCATAAAGGCCTGTGTCGTGGTTCTCCGCCTCAGTGGATGGCTCCGCCATCCATCCAGGTACCTAGGAGTCATACTTGACATCTCATCTCTCCGTTTTATTCAAAAACTCTCAAATCTGTCATGGCTTATTATCAGTGTCACGATCCTCCTTATCCACGTCGTGCGCATTTCTTCTGGATTCCCACGGAGAACTTCCGGCTCACATACCTGTACTCACTCTGTCCCCTCGCTAGTCTCTTCTCTACTCTGAAGTTAGACTGACGTTCTCCCTGCTCAAAAACCCCCATGGCTCCCGTTGCCTGGAGGATGAAGATAAAACTCCCATCACTTACCATGTTGACATTACTTACAGTGTCGCGCCCGTCGTTACTAACGATGTCACTCCCGGTCTGACCTCGTTTCTCAGCGGCGGCCCTAGCAGCCTGCTTTCAGTTCCTGGGATTCGCCACTGTCCTTCCTACCTGTGGGCACTTGTCTATGCTCTTCACTTCCTCGTTTCAACTAGTTAACACTGCTAATCTTTGGATATCTCAGCTTAAATGTTACTTCTTAGGAATCCTTCTTTGACCTGACCAATTAGGCAAAGTAATAATAATAATGAAACAGCAAATCCCTATGTAATAGTTATCAGTACCAGCCCTCTCCATATTGATTGCCTAACTCATTCAATCTCCATAACAACCCTATGTGGCAGATACTTCCTTTACCCCTTTCTTATAGATAAGTGCACAGAAACATAAGGGAGTAAGTACCTTGAGTTGTGCAAGGCCGCCTGCCCAGCAGGTGGCAGTGTTGGAAATCAAGCCGAGACCAGGTGCTGCAGAGTCTGTGCCCTGGGCCACTCCCTCCCTCAGTGGTCGCAGGCTTTCGCGGCGCCTTCTCTTCTACAGCTTCAGTTACAGGTGCACCTTTGTGTTGGTTTGATTGTTTGAATGTTCACATGCCTGACGAGACTTCAAGCTCCGCGAGCGTAAAAACATGTTTTCCTTTGCTTTTTCTTGTAACCTCACTAGCCAAATACATATAGGTTTTGTTTTTTGTTTTCTGTTTTTTTTTTTTTTTTTTTGGCTCACAGCAGGCTAAGGGAACCTCCCAAGGCCAGGTCTGCGGAGGGGGCGTACCCAGTGGGCTATGAATTCACACTGTCTGACTTCAGAGCTCAAGCTCTTTGCACATCACTGTGTTGCTTCTTCTCGCCCCTTGTAACTTTCCTTTATTTCTCTTCTCCTAACATTTGTCATCCCTCTCGTCTTCTGAAAAAGGCCTTCTATCTTTCAGGATATCAGAGGCTTCATTCACTGTCAACCGAAAACCAGGCCCATGGCCTCTCAAGAGCAAGGAGGGGTGCGAAAGATACAGCTATTTAGTGCCAATAGGACTTTACTAAATCCTCGAGTTTACCTCTTGGTCATTGCAAGCATTTTAGGTATATTCCAGTATGTTTAAGCTTTGTTTATATTGGATCACAGTGTTATCTGAAGGCAGGGCTTCTCTATTTTTATCTGCAGGTTTAGGAGCACTTTACCTTTATTTTTGATTTTTAATTTAATTGTAGTTATACAATATTCTGTTAGTTTCAGGTGTGCAATATAATGACTCAACATTTATATACCTTACTATGCAGTTACCTCTCTAAGTCGAGAATCATTTGTTACCATGCAAACTTAGCACAATATTATCGACTATATTCCCCTTCACCCTTTTTATCCATCCCGCCCCTAACTTTACCTTTCTGAGCTCCTCTTTCTGCTAGATGAGGGGGTGGAGGGCGACTTCTTTGCTGTGCTGGGGACACACAGAAGAATGACCCTGGTGTCAAGAAGCTCACATTCTTGTGGGGAGAGTCTGACATATCAACAGAATACTGCAAAGCAATGTGTCGTTCAGGGGGAAGCAGGAGGAGGCCAGCGCTGCGGGGAGAAGGGCAGGGGCGGCAAGAAACCCTCCCAGAGACATCTGCTTTCAGACATTTGCGTGGGTTCCTGGGATCCTGCTTGGGCTAAGGTTCTTCCCTCCTGGAATTTACAATCCAGAGGGAAAGGAAGTCATTAGGTAAAAACATATACGAATATGTTAATCCACAAAAAATAATTACCGGGTATAATTCATATTATGGAAGAAAAGAACAGGGGGTCTTGAGAGAGAATAACGGGGCCATGTTTCTGTTGGGGGAGCTGGGAAAAGGACCCCGGAGGAAGTGTCCCTGGAGCTGAGCCTAGAAGGCTGAGCTGGCTGCTAGGTCGGGGTGCCAGCATTCTCGGAGCGGAGACCGGCGTGCAGGGGAGGGAGGAAGGGGCTCGGGGTCTGCGGAGCTGCAGACTGGGCAGTGTGTCTGGAGCACAGTGAGCAAGTGGGAGATCTGGTGGGGTCAGATCAGCAGAGGCAGTGTGATGGGGGAGGGCAGTCACCGAAGGGTTTAGGAAGGAGAGAGTGCTGTGATGGGATACGTGTGTTAAAACAAGCCTGGCTGCATTTGGGAGAATGGACTGCAGAGGGGCAAATAAGAAAGAGACGTAAGGGGGATTCCATTAGTAGTTGAGTGGGACATGACAGTGGCTGGAGAGTGGCTTCTCAAAGGGGTTTGAACAAGTGGACACAGCTGGACTGGAAGGAGAGCCATGGGGACAGAATGCCTGCACCGGGGGGGGCCCGAGGGAGCAAGGCATGGCGGGGAGTTTGCCTGCAGGGGGCGGGGGGTCCGTGGGTGGGGGGCAGTCCTGGGCAGTGAGCTGCAGGAGACGGCAGGGGACACCTGGTGCCCAGTCTATCCCAAGAAGTTAGGATTTCCCCTGGAGGTGTGGAGCTTCTAAGCTTTTTCAGGCAGAGCCTCAACACATCAGCTTTGAATTTCAGGAAGCTAGAAGGAGGCTACGAGATTTTGGAGTTCGTGCTTATTGAAATAGTCCAGGGACATGAAGAAATGGTGTTTTCTAACAGTTGTCAACAGCGATAACTACCATTTATCCAATGCCTATGCTATGCTAGCCGCTGTACCAGGTACTTGACATCTGCCATTTCTGATCTTCACCACTGGACCTCCCCCACCCCCACACTTGCTCAAAGGGAGATTGGAACTGGTGAGAGGAGAGAAGGGTGCTTTCAACAGCCGCAGCCTCCTTGTAGCCACAGGCTCTCAGCACTCTCCAGGGCATTGCTCCCTCGCCGTAAGGGACTCACAGGTCTTTGAGGAAGTAGCTTTTCCAAAGGTGACAGAACCGAACACATTGCAAAAGTGGGATTTGAACCATAGTCTCTCTGATTCCAAAGTCCATGTTCTTTCCATTATATCAAATTGCTCCTCGTGTGTCTAGTAAATCCCGTGGTGGTGCCATGTAGGTGTGGATGTGAAAGTTTTCCTCCCCCTACCAGCACGTGAGCTTGCCAGGGACAAGGACTGTGTATTATTCATTGCTCTACGCCCCGTGCCAAGTGCAGGGACTGGCACGCAGTAGATACGCATTTGTTGCCTAAAGGAACCTATGGAATGGGATGGCAGTTCTGTCGAGAATCTGAAGTCCTCTTTCATTCCATTACCCACTTGAGTCTTATGTATTTTCCTAAGAGAAACAGCACAGGGGGCGAGCGGCTGGCCCAAGCCTCCGGCTTTGTGATAAAGTAATCGCCCTCATGGCTGTGGGGGGCACAGCCAGAGAAGAAAAACCCGTGGTCCGTGCTGAGCTCCCTCCAAACATCCTGCTCACACTTAGGCCCAACTTCCCTAGGCCCCTGCGCCCTCAGTTCGCGGCCCTTTACCCTGCAAGTCCCTGTAGGTCTGACAGTGGGAGAACCAGAGCACTGGTTTATTGGAAGTCTACAGCTGCAGGCACCTAATGGGGTCTGAGAACGATGCACGCGAGGAACGGCAGAGAAGCTGCGTTGCGGAAAGAAGAGACAGTGGTTGTGCACACAATTAAAATGCTACTGCATAACACCAACATTTCCCCCACGGTGCTAGCTAACTGCAGGGTTTAATTATGCAGTAACAAAAAAAAAAAAAAAAAAAAGAGAGAGAAACAGCAGTAAATTACAATCTATTTCTGTGAATGATCTTAGTCCAATAGCTAACATCTACAAATTACATAAAGCAAATATGTCAAATTAAATCACGGAGTGTTTGTACAGCAGTGGCTGTATATGAGGCATCAGCACTTTTTATGGCCTCCTTACTGTTTACAGTCAGATGTCATGGTTGCTGACTTGGGGACGCAGTGGGGGACTCTGGGCTGGGAACCAAATTGAACTGGCACACGAATAGAGACCCCAGGCCCTGGGATAATAGAAAGGGCTGGTGGAAGGTCTTCCTTGGCTCCTTGCGGCCTCCGGATCAAGCAAGGGAGGGGAGCACCACAGTCCCGGCCAGGGGAGGAGAGGAGAGGGCATCAGCCATGCCCGAGGCAGGGGACGGCTGTGTGTCGACCTTCTCAGAGCATAACCTCAGGCTGCAGGGAGGGCATGGCTGTCTGAAGCATCCTACCTCCCCGTGCGACTAGCAGTTCCTAGCCCCGCGTTTGAAGAGCTGTGGGGGCCGATCCAGGCTTTAGGGAGCCTGAAGCTCACAGAAATTTGTGAGCCCTCAAAAAGAAAAGAGTACAAAACTATCTTCTTTTTGCAAATTTTACAAAAATATTTGACCATGGGAACACCTTGCTTGGTTTTCACTTTTCCTTAAGTTCAATTAGCTTCACATAAATCCACCTTTATCTACAACTCTTGGGGCCTACACGCTTGCAAGCTGTGTAGTGACTTAATGATTTTTATGAGCCTCTTGCAGCCAGTGAGCCCAAGACCAGACAGGTAAAGCAGCATCCCTGACCCATCCCTCACTGAGCTGTTCGCAGCTGGTCAAGATTTACATAAACCAACAGCCGTTTATGGAGTGTTTCCCTCATGCCAGGCCCTGTCAGCTCTGTTAGTGCTTTGTTGCTTTCTGCTCTGGCACAGCTTGGCATAATCTCTTATTTTGTCCCTTCCCAACATAAATGTTAACCTCAGGCAGCCACTTTGGGTGACATAGAGTGGGGTGGAGGGAACACTTCCATGAGAAGGGCCTGTGCATTTGCTGCTGCAAACTTTGCCATGAGTTGGGAGATGCTTGTATCTTTTCCTTATAAGATCCACGTGCCCATGCCCATGGTGGCACCACAAAGTTCCTGGCTTTCTTGGACACCCTGGCACATGGGTCTTCCCACACAAGCAGCATCAGTGGCTACAAACGACCAGGATTAGATAGACCCTAACCAGGATGGCTCATAAGAATCCTCTAAGGCTCTTGATAAAAATACGTATTTCCAGCTCCTTCCTGACTTCCTACTCCAGGCTTCCTGAAATAAATGCTCTAAGGACAGAGCCTGTGAATTTGTACTTTTAACAAGTACCTTGTTTAGGTATTTCTTAAAATCAGGTAAGCTTGGGTGTCACTGAAGCACATTCTCAGGTAATAAGGGGTTTGAGTTTTCACTGGGCGAACTAATTGAAAGGCAGGAAAAGACAGAGGGCGTGATGCCCCTGACGCCGAGTGGCAGAAGGAAAGAACATCAAGCGCCCTAACTGCATTTACTGCCTGCCTGTCACTGCCTCAGGGGCTTACGGGTATTTTATTTAATGCTCACCACAGCTCTTTGAGGCAGGAACGTTTTTCCCTCCCTTGTAGGGATGGGAACAGTTTCAGAGATGCTGGGTGACTAGCCCGAGTCGTGTGGCTAGTGAAGGATGGAATCTAGATTTCAGCCCAGGCAGCAGGACGTCGAGGCCTGCACGCTTTCCACTGTTCCATGGGCTGAGATACTGCCTAAGCCTGGAGAAGCTACAATGGCCAACACTGCGGTCGGTAGGAGAGCCCAGAAAGTTCCCCCAGCTGCCATGGAAGTCACCCTCTAAAGGCGCTGCCGGGGCCCTGGGGCTGCTGTGGCGGATGAAGGCAGCGACGCGGAGGCTCACGAGCATATGGCTGTTCCTTGGGTGTGGGGCATTGCGGGGCTCCCTGCGCAGTCAGCTGCACTGATACCCGTGACGTCGTAAGAGGGGCCATGGCCCTGGCTGAGAGAGGGGCCTGTGGGCTGGGACAGGTATGGTGGTGTGTGCTGACCCATCTGGTGGGGAGATGGCTAACAGTGCGGTACAATGTCCAAAAATGCAGGGCGGAGAGGCAGACAGCCGCGGTCTGGGCCAGAGGCGGATTTGACCCCTTGTTCACCGTGTGACTTTGTTCCCTTTCTATTGATGCAGCAATGGACTGCTGTAAACCTAGCAGTTTAGAATAACACAAATTTGCTGTTTCACAGCTCTGTGGGTCAGAAGCTTAGGTAAAGCGTGGCTTGGAAGGTTCTCTACTCAGGTCCTCCCAAGACCTAAGACGAGAAGTTGGCCAGCTGGGCTCCCGCCTGGAAGTCCTGGGGAAGAGCCCACACCCACGCTCATTCAGGTTGCTGGCCGAATTCAGTTCCGTGCCTTTGCGGGACTTGAGGTTGTTATTGAATTGACATGTGGCCCCTTTCATCTTCAAATAGAAATGGCACATCTAATTTTTCTCATTCTTTGAATCTTTGACTTCTTCTGCTGCCAGCCAGGGAAAGATTTCTGCTTTTAAAGTCTCTGTAATTAGATTAGTTTTACCGGATAATCCAGAATAATCTCCCCAGTTTAAGGCCAACTGGCCAGTAACCTTAAATACATGCGCCCTGTAATTATTTAACAATGAAGGTAACATATTCACAGGAGTGACACCAGGGAGCAAAGGTGATGGTGCTAAGAATATTCTGCCTACAACAATGACCTTGGGCAAGATCTGTTGGACTTAGTGGCCTATAGGTGATATTTATAGAAACCAAAATTTTTTATTTTGCTCTAATAGAAGCAGTTATATATTAGTCTGTTCCATTCAAGGGAAGCAAATATTTTCCAAATGATGACTTGAAAGCTAAGAATGAGCTAAAATAATTTATTTTGGAAACTCTGCCAAAATAATATTCAGAATCAGCAAGCATCGTTTGCCCACTCCCCCGCCTCCTCACTCACCATGTTGATCTGAAAGTTTTCTGAAACCCTTTCCTTTAAATTCTGGAGCTAATGTGCACCATTCGGCCGGTGATAACACCAGACTATGCTTTACTGTTTTTTTTTCCCTCCAGAAAAAGCGTACCTACAAGCACTGGTATTTAAAGAGAGTATTTGAACCAATGTCTAATTTGAAGAAAATGAATACTTTGAGAAATAACATGGATACCTTATAATTTTCCCGTCAAAAACTGTCAAACAGAAGTTCTCACATACTGCAATTTTTACATAGTTATTCACTCTAAAGTATTTCTCTTCCATGGTGCCCTTTGAAAAGCTCGTTAAGATTCACACTTTTCTGTAAGTTATTGGAAATGGATGTGGTCTTTCATTCTGGGTACTCTCTAAAGAACATTTCGGCATTAAACAATGATAACAAAGATGGAAAAATGAGAAACTAAATGTTATTTCAGTTTCTAAGATTTAAATGTACCATAATTTAAGGTTGGCAGCTTTCATAATAATGCTACTTCTTGGTAGCACAAAGAGACAAACAAGAACCTTAATTTTTCTGAGTACAAAACAATGGAAAAATCTTTAAAAAAATTAGCTCAGACAGCTATGAGAGCAATGCAGGCTGTATATTTTGTGTGCATTGTTTTTCCAGTTTGCACAGGAATAAACAACCTTGAATTTAATCTAATGGGTGAACCGTTTTTTTCTTTCAGTTTTATTTTGTATTGATTTCAGGTGTACAGCTTACTGGTTAGACAATCATGTACTTTTACATAGTGTTCCTCTCCATATTTCCAGTTCCCCACTGGCCCCAGACATAGTTATCACAATATTGTTGACTGTATTCCCTATGCGGTACTTTCCATCCCCATGACTATTTCATAGTTACCAATTTGTGCTTCTGAATCCCTTCACCTCTTTTACTCAGTCCCCAACCTCTCTCCCCTCTGGCAGTCACCAGTTTGCTCTCTGTGTCTGTGTGTTTCAATTTTGTTTGTTTGTTTATTTTGTTCTTTAGATTCCATGTATGAGTGAAATCGTATGGCATTTGTCTTTTTCTGACTGACTTATTTCATTGAGCATCATATCAACTTTTAAATGGACAATCAGCTGATTTGAAATTTTGCTAAGCTAGATAAACCATATTGTTGTTATCCAAGAGAACTTGAACCCAACAGTTTGGTGCACAATGATCTCACACTGAATGTTTTATTTTTATAATTATTGAACTTATTCATAGTCCTATATATTCATTTTAGGAAAAAATAAGATATACAGATAAACAAAACAGGAGAAAAACATAATCCTACCTCACAGATAGCCTCTTTTATTTATGGTGTGTGTATATATATATATGTGTGTGTGTGTGTGTGTGTGTGTATATCTATCTTTCCATATTTAAAAAAATACGTATGTAGATAAGCTAAGCTATACACTATGTCATATACATACCCTCTGCTCTGTTACTAGCTGGTGTCTCTTGTGGGGATGTTTACTATGATCACTGATTATAATCACAATTCCAGAGCCCTTGGTGTTTCTAGGTTTTCAGTTGTGACCATTTGAGTCAGGTACTCAAGAGTGCAGCAAATGGGTCAGAGACCAAAAGAGAGCTAAACTCTAACTATCAGTTCATGATAGTGTTTTTGGATTTCTCCATTTAGAGTTCCAGAGATCTGTCTCCTGCTACAACTTGATTCCATTGGGCTTTCAAAAGTCATTTAACCTAATTTCTTAAATCCTCAGAGGCCGGTAAGAGTCTGTGTTGGAAAAAAAAGTGGATTGATATTTGTTAAGTCACTTAACCAAAAGATCAGTTAAAACTAGAATTGACACCCTTTAATGTGGCGTCTCCGGTTACTTCCCTCCACCTCTCTGGCCCAGGAAAGACGATGCTGTACAAATATTTGTATGCTTTATGCAACCAAGGAAACCTACTCTGCAGTGAATAAAATTCCAATGCTTGCCTCCCAGCATTTCCACTGGAAAGATTTTGCCTTCCTCGAATAGCCCAAGCATAGTTTGACAGTAAATCTTTAAAAAAATTTCTCATACAACTGAACAAAAAAATATCTTTAGCAAATTTCTTTAACTATTTTTAAAGAGTATGAATATGAGTCATAACCAAAAAGGAATTTCACACAAGAAATACAATAGTACTTAAACTATAAAATAAGAAGAGTGTCGCCCTTCCAAGGGATTGCTCTGAAGTGATTTGTTTTTGTTGCTATGAGGCTGTTGTTTTCTCAACTAATTTTGAAATTCATCATAGTTTCAGTATCAGTTTATAAGGTACCATTACCTCACAGCTTCACTGTCTGGTACTTGAGCAAACCCAGATACATTATCCAACTCGAACACCCATCAGTTGGCTTCAAATAATATTTATACCTTAAAAACAAAACAAAATATGAACAATTTTTCTGTGATTGTGATTTGCTACCACAGGCCATTCGAAGCAATGTGTACCAGGACCTGAAGATTATTCTGAAAGAGAAGCTCTAAAAATGTTCTGAGCAAAGGCACCATTGCCTGTGAGAATAGTGAAGATACATTTCAGGCTAAAAGTAATGAAAGAGAGGAAAAATCATTTAGATGTTGAGTTCTGGCATGTTGCTCAAACGAGGAATTTCTATTTACCTTGTATGTTGATCCATTACATAAGATTTCTGTATTATTTATAAGCTGTCATCCTTTCCACCTGCCAAATCAACAACAAGAATTTTTTTTTTCCACTAGAAAATATATATTAGGAGCTACTCTTTTGGAAAAATCACAAAGGTTGAATAATTGAAAAACAGGGTTGTATTAGAACATATAATTTCTGCCATGTTAAAGAATCTGTTTTTTTCTTTGTAAACATTAGAAATTTATAAATGAGGTACCTGTAGAGAACCCAAAGTCAATCTGTTTTTAATCCTTCCAGTCACTGCTAATAGACTGTGTAAAAATGGAATGGAAATGAAACTGATAGAATGGAGGAATAAAGAGGTATTCAAAAATCTTCTTTTCCCATCCCTATCCACAGAATGCATCTGACTATGCCTTTAAATTTAACCCTGTTTGTACTTTAGTTAGGACAACGCGTGGTCCAAGGGCTGATGTTAGAAGTCTTTGATGGTGGTAGTAAGAATAAATTATTCTGAGTAAGTACTTGATATTCTCATTTAAAGGGCACATAGGTGAGCAGATAGAATGGTATGTGAGTGAAGACAATTCATGTGCAATTTAGTAGCCGCTTACAAAATAAGGATGCTTGAGAGTCCCTGTGCAAATTGCACTTTCTATACTGCTTAGTGAAGACAGGAGGTAAAGATGCTTGAAGAGCACTAAAAAGACATTTGATTTTTTTCATTTCTTTATTTTTGAATTAAATTTATTCTGGTGATATTGGTTAATAAGGGCATATAAGTTTCAAGCGTACATTTCTATGATATATTATCTGTATATCACATTGTGTGCCCACCACCCAAAGTCAATCACAATGCATAGTGATTATTTATTTGGAGAAGATGAACCTACATTATTCATATTTTTAAATTAAAAATGACCTCACTAAAATAGCTTAAAGGATAAAGATGAGCAAATAAGTTACTGATAAAAACGCAATGTTTTCCTGAAACATAAAGTCTTCCACTACCATTCTAAGGAGCAATAGGCATGGATTTGCAGAGTGATCTCTTTACTTCATAGTGATCCTTTTCTCACTTATTTTAGTTCGCAGCCCAGTTTATATTACTTTTGTCCTTGGATAGAATGCAACACAACTTTCAAAACAAGGCAATATATATGTATGCATATTTAATAGATAGTACATGTAAAATAAAGTTCTTTTCTCATTTACTGTGTATTAACAAAGGCTCCACCCCCCCCAAAAGAGGCCTATGTTGAGTTGCAAATACTGTAAATGTCTTACTTTGCATGAAACGTTACCTTAATTGAGCAAAGGCATCATACTTTAGAGGAATATTGAAAACAGCAGGGACTTCTTTTGCATATAAGATTAGATCTTCATTTTAATTTCTGATAGTATTTGTAATGAAATAGCAAAGCTTGCCTTTAATTGACCTGTCTGTAAAATACCCCTCCTGTGTTCTAGGTCTTGAAGTGCTTTTATTTAGGAAGGCAACCTTGCGAAAAGGGAAATAGAAATATCCAGTAATTGTGCATAAGACCAGGGAAGGTATTACTTAGAAAACCAAAGAAGATATATTTATGGATTAAAAAAGAGCAGTCACTCCCTTTATATGACATTAATTTCTTTTTTTTAAAGATGTTACAACAAACTGTTTATTTTTTAGATTTTATTTTTTTATTTTTAGAGAGAGGGGAAGGGAGGAAGAAAGAGGGAGGGAAACATCAATGTGTGGTTTCCTCTTAACACACCCCCTACTGGGCACCTGGCCTGCAACCTAGATATGTGCCCTGACTGGGAATCGAACTGGCAACGCTTTGTTTCTCAGACCGCTGAGCCACACCAACCAGGGCAACACATTAGTTTCTTAAAGGAATAAAAAAGGTTATGGGTTGAAAAGTACATGGAAACTCAGATTCCAAGAATTCAAAGGATCCCAGAACTGCTTTGCTTTGCTTTCCTCCGAGTATGCCTTTAAGTTGGATGAGTAAATACTGGGAATGATTGCGTGGGGTATTTCAAATCCCAGATTGGGACTGAGAACTAAGGATCAGGCAAAAAATTAGGAAAGAAACTAAATATGTATTATATATTAAAATATATAATATATATTACAAAAACAGCAACAAAATGGATCAAACTGATATAGATTTGTATTTTTCATGCTATAATTACAGACATCTGGATAAAACAACAAAATAATATTTAATAATATATTAAATTATTATTTAAATATAATTCAAACTATTATTTATAATTACAAATAATTAAGAATTTATTATTTATAATTATGGATCAATAATAATTATGATATATAAATACAATACATTAAACCATTAAAATAAATATTAGTAATTATTTGATAGTAGTTAAATTAGTTATATTTAATAATTATATGGAGTAATATATAAATAATATGTAATAATATTGTCAAACCTGAGCTTTTAAAAATGAAATACCTCAAGGCAAAATAAAGAGTGTACTCAGAAACCAGAGCCCCCGATGAACAGGAAACATGACCGACACTTCAGGCACTTCAGGGAGCGCTAACCTAAGGCGTGGAGGATTGGGGTAGCTATCCCATCAGTGGAAAGGAGTTTGGGGAAAACTAAGGAAGCACAGGAGTTCTCTGGGTGCCAAGGACTATAAATTAGGTAAACAAGAAAAAAAAAAGGTTAGTTATGAGAAATCAAATCCCTGGACTGAACTTATTTTTCTGTTACAGTATTTGGGTCACAATTATTCACAAAACTGGTTTAGGTAATTTGGGAGTCCTCAGAAATGTAAATGTTAAATGTTAAATGTGAAAGTATATGGATACTTTCATACAGAGCCCTTGAGACATCCTAAAAAAAATACTACCCTTACTGAAGATGAGCTCATAATGAACACTATAAATTATGTGAGAAAATTATGCATAATGAGAGAAAATTAGTTGATGTAAGATTTAGGAGAATAAGTACTGTGTTAAGTGGAGAAAGTAGAACAATCTGAAAGATTTTATACTGTAAGTGTATTTAAAGGGTTTATAGAGCTGAATAAAGGAATAGAAACCATAACAAATGAATTGATGTTACAGAAAAAGAACATGTAGTTTGAAAAAAGTCAAGTAGAACTTCAAAAAATAAAAATTAGTTATTAAAATTGGAAACTTAATAAATGGCTTAAATAGCATATTAGTACAATAAAGAGATAATTAAAGAAGAAGATCCATCTGAGGAAGTTACCTGGTATGCTGACCCAAGAGATAAAAAGACAGAAAGATGGAAACTATGGAAGAGCAGCGAAGTAACATGGGGGAGTGAATGAGAAGGTCCCATATAAACCTAATGGCAGAAATAAAAGACGGAGCAAAGGCAATAATTAAAGATGTAATGCCCTATATTTTCTTACACAGTTGAAGAAATATATCCATTTCCATGTTGAAGAAGCACACAGGTTCTACAGAATATGAAATATATTCACAAGAGAATATATTTCTCCATCCTATGGGGAAAACAGCAGAACCATTGAAGGCATAGTTCTAAAGACAGAACTGTGGGATCAACCAGGGAGAAAAGATGAATTGCCTACTGACAGGTATCTCATCAACAGTAGACTGCAGAGGAAAATGGAATGATAGTTTGGAAGTTTGAGTGAAGGTAATCGTTAGCTTAGAATTATGTACCAAGTGAAGCTATAATACAAGAGCTAAGGTATAATGTAGACATTTTCAGATTAATAAGAACAGAACATTTATGACTTAAAGACCGTCACTCTAAGAGCTGCAAAAGAATGTACACCAGGAGAGCAGAAATTGAATTCTGAAGGAAGGAGGTAGAAGCAAAAAGCGATGGAGAACTGTGATTTTGCTGGATATATTGGTTAATCTGAATAAGCATGGACAATAAAAATAAAGTTCATTTGAGTGACAGTTAAGTATTCCACAGTAATATCATGGGAGATGAGTGTTTGGTGCTAAAGAAGACTCCAGTCTATATTGTTTAGGACTTGTTAGTATTTTATGCGTGTTAAAACTAAACATGGTAATAAAACATGTAGAAGAAAATTAAGTTCATCAAACCAGTTGTGGAGGAAAAGGCAATTAAGAAATTCTATCAGATAAAGATAAGAAAGAAAGGAGGGGAAAAAATTGAAACAAAATAAAGGGATCAGATGTTTATACAGATGCATTTTACTAAACTTTCAAAGAGTAGATAATCCTACTTTATTTAAATTATAATATAATGAGAAAAGAGGAAAAGCTGTTCTTAAACCTAGTAAAATTTTTTATTTTAACTCTATGAAATAATTGTGCAATAAAAAAATTAATACCCATTTCACTTATGGTCACTAGTGCACCAATTCTAAAAAAATATTTTTTTACCTGAATCTAAGAATGAATTAATGTGATTAGTAGAATTTATCTGAGGAATGTAAGATGGTTTAACCTAAAAAAATCCATCATTGCAACTTATCCTGTTCACAGAAGAGATTATGATATGATTATATCAATAGATGAAGAAAAATTTCTTGATAAAGTTCAACTTCTATTTATAATTAAAACTTACAGGTAAACTGGAATAGAAAGAAAGTCCCTTTACTTGACAAGGTCTATCTATCCGACACCACAATGAACACTATAGTAATGAAGAAATTTTAAAAACAGTGCAATTAAATTAGTGACAACAAAATTATGCCATTTTATGATACCAGTGCTTATTATCATAGTGGATATTCTGATCAAAGTAATATGACAAGAAGGCATAGAGATGCAAGAATATAAAGAAAAAGATAAAACTATCTTTATTTGTAGTTGATTTAATTGTAACTAGAAAGCAAACACAATCATCAGAAATCTATTATAACAAAAAACAGAGTTTAGCAATGTTGTCATATAAATGTCAGCTTACAAATATCAATAGTACTATATGAGCAGTAATAAATGTAAAGTATAAAATAAAATACAGTAGTATTCACAATAGAAACTAAATTGATGAACAACCTAATAACAAAAGTATACACAAGGTTATAGAAAAATTACTCAAGTTATACAGGGTCTGGGACAAACAACACCCCTTTTTATTATAAAATCATACACATGTAATTCTGTAACATAACAATATCACATTCAAGCACACCATACGACATTTTAGGTGAAATGTTCAAATTGCTGTCCATGTCGTATGAGACATTTACGTACCCTACTGACCACACTCAAGCAAGCCTTACTTCTGCAGGACCCTGTATTAAAGGACATAAAAGCGATCTTAATAAATAGATATTATGTTCAGAGAGAGTTCAAACTAATATTAAGGCGTCAGTTTTCCTAAAATTAGTCTATCCTTACGACGCACACCTAATCAGGATTTCAGTGAGGATGTAAAAGCAAAAAGCAGCGGAGAACTATGGTTTTCATTTGTTTTGTAGGTATGCTGGGAAAACTTTTCTGGCACACCACATGAGGAAGAATAAGGCTGAATCTCCGCACTCTAGATGGCATAGATAACTCAAGAGAAAACGTATAACCATAAAACTAATGGATAAAAATGTTAAGGGAATATTTCTGGGGTCTAGGGTGAAAAAGACTCCTGAGGAAAGCTCCTGAAAGCAAAAACTGTAATATAAAGAATGATAGACTGTTCTCTCAAGGTCATTATAGACAAAGTTAACAGAAAGATGAAAACTGAAAGAATCTACTTGCAATGTCTAAAATTTTCAAGAGATTAGTATCTGGGATGTATAACACCCCCAAATCAGCGAGTAAATATAGGAAATCTAACAGAAAAGTAGGCAAAATACGTTGATAGGCAGCTCTCAGGAGAATCCTGAGAAGTATAAATATAGGAAGAAAGAATGCAAAAGCCGCTCATAATCAGAACTGTAAGCGAAGAGAATGATGATGCTATTTTACAGCAACCGAGTTGTGAAACTAGACGGGGGGTTAACACAGTGTTAAAAGCATGTGGGGGGACAAGATCTTGTGTACTGGTGGTTAAAGTTCAAAGTTCCCAGCCACTGTGGAAAATAATTTGCAGCCAGTTCTTAGTGAGATTAAACATACACATATTTTATTACGCAGTAACGCCATTCCTCAAATTCTTACTGGTTGTTCACAAGAGGACACATGCGATAATGTTTTTTGCGGTGTTGTCCATGGAAGTAGAAGCTGGAGGGCATCCAGGGGTCCCTAAGCTCGGAGAAAGGCTCAGTAAAATGCAGCCGTTGTGTAGTATGAAGCGATGCACAGTATTTAGGATAAACAAACAGGCTGTGCATACAGCAAAGTGGGTCGGTCTTAAAAACAATGTTGTGTAAAAAATCCAGCAAAGAGAATGAGAGTTAGAGTATAATGCTATTTACTAACTTGAAAAAACCACGTATTTAAAACACAGCTACATCTTTTTTTTAATTTTTTCTTTTCTTTTTTATTGACGTTATTTTGTGATCACATTAGGCATAGTAAGGACGCATTCGCCTGTCATGAGATAGGCGACAGGCGAAGGAGGGAAACGCAAGAAGCACAGAAACGAAGCGTGCGCAGCCAGCGAGAGTCCGCCGGAGATTGAAAACCGTGGCTGACTCAGCTCCGTATGTGAGATCCAACTCAAATTATAGAGAGCGCGAAGTAGGGTGCAAGAAAGGAAATCAAGTATATCAACAATTATAATAAATGCGAATCAGGTACATTTGTCTGTTAAAAGCGATACAACCTCAGATTGAAGGAAAACTTTTTTTCCCCCTTCCGTTTAGAAGAGACATAGGTAAAACCTGAAACTTGAAAAGCAAAGAGGTGGAAAAAGCAAGCACATGTCAGACAAATAGTAACGGAAAGAAACCTGGTAGAACAATGTTAATATCAAACTAAATAGATTTTAAGTTATAGAATAATACTGAGAATAAACAGGAAAATTGTGGATTAAAGGGACAGTTTACCAGGAGACTATCCCAGCACAATGGTAGAACAAAAACACTATATTATTAGGTACACTTAATGATGTAGCTTCAAAATGTATAAATGGGAAACTGACAGAAATATAAGTATAAATTGATAAAGTCCACAGTCATAGTGGGAGATTTAACAGACTTCTCTTGAAAGAGATAAGTAGAAAAACATTTAAGATATGGAAGAGTTGACCAACACATTTAATAAACTTGTTGTAATATGTAGATAGAAAGACAGAGTTATGGATATATCTCCGCTCCCTGAGGCTGTAAAGAATACATATTCTTTCTAAGTACAGATGCCATATTTATAAATGCTAACCCCATAGCCAAAAGTGAAGTCTTAATATATTCCAAAGAATGGCTATCATATAGATCATGTTCTCTGACCATAACATAATAATATTAGGTACTACCAATAAAAAAGATATTAAAATGATCATTTAAAAATCTTCAAAAGCAACAACTCTATTTGTATGGAAACTGAAAAATAATATCCCTAAACCTAAAAGAGCGATACCATAGAAGGGCATTTCTGTTTTTGAATAATGGTTAAAGTCGAGGACACTCAAGAAGGTAAAAAGCATGATAAAATCCATGTGAGAATAAACAAACCTTTATGTGATTTGGCCCTCAGAGCCCTCTCAAGGTCAGTGTTTCTATTTCCAGTTTTGTATATGAAGAAATTGGGAGTCACAAGTGATAGGAAGAGAGTTCACATCAATTTTCTTTCATACTGGAATAGAGGGGTACACATATAAGGGAACTTGCCTCTAAAGAGAAGAGACGGGATGGCTAATCCATATGAGAAATCCAAGGGAGGAAGTGCAGTTGGAGAAGAGGGAGGCAGTTCTACAGGGAGGTAATGGGTAGAGGTGGCCACGTGTTACCTCTCTAGGGACTTGATACTACATTTTGCCAGGCTTTCCCAGAAGAAAGAATAGCTCTATCTTTTGTTTCTAAAAACATTTTATAAACTATAAATCATAATGAATATTAGGTATTAGCATTAATGCCATATGTTGCCAAGAAATTCTTGTGCTTCCTGGAATCTTTATGAAAAAAATTCAGGATATTTTAGTAATAAATTTTCAAATAACATAATTTATACCCAGTGAAGTAGCATAAGATCTTTACTAGAAGATTTTCATTATGTTCCTGGACTAGAGAATAAAATAAGGTGATGTACATAAAACTTTAAGATAATGATACTGTATTGTATACTTAAAATTTTGCTAAGATGGTAGATCTAATGTTAATGTTGTTATTACACACAAATAACAGATACAAGTGGTATGAGGGAGCTTGGAGACAAAGTAGCAGTGCCTACAGAGGTCTGAAGAAATGTATGATCCCATATAATATATTTGACCAAGTTTTTATTTATTTATAAAGGCAGCAGGTGAACATTCTTAAAGATGAAAGAATTTATGGAATCTGATACCCATGATCTCTTTTAAATAGCATTATTTGACAAAAAACAAAGCAATCAAAAAGCCCCCAGCCAGTCAAAGGATTAGTCAACATATTGAGCTCAGAAATGGAGAATATGTGGTGAAGTCACAGTGAATTGTGGCAGGATCATTGAATCCAAGGAAATATGGAATCAAGACTAAAGAACCAGGAGATTTTAGTGGTGTAATAAAATAGAAATGTTACATATCTTAGTGAAAAAATAGTAAAATTCCCAGATAAATGTGGAGGTAGGGAAAAGAAGGGGAAAGAAGGAAGAAGGGCACAATTTCGATGTCTCGTTTGTCATAGCAGGGAGTCAGGTGATGTGATCTAAAGCTGAAATATGAGGTTAAGAATAAGGAAAATACAATGGTTTTAGTTTCTTAATGTACTTTTTTGTTCTTACCTAATGGAATATGATGTTTTGGGGTGAATGGTCATTTATGTGAAGCTTAGCAATTTCCTTTAGTTTTTTCAGATTATTAGATTTCTGCTAAATTCATGTAAAATCATATTTAATATTATAGTAAAATATTATTTATAGCCCTACTGTCATATATTATTTCCATCTGTAAAAAGGTAACAATAACAGAATCTCCACATAAACTGCTTAGTACAATGCCTGACAGCAAATGTTAGATATTAAATAAATTGGCTGTTTTCACAGATCATATAACCTTGGACTGGGAACTTATCTATGAGCTTCCATTTCCCCACCTGAAAAAATAAATACCTCACAGAGCTGTTGTGATAACTAGAAATAACTTAAGTTGCCTTGCATAGTACCTGACATGGTATAGATAATCAATAAATGGCAATTACCAATGTTTATAGTTAATTATAAAATCATAATGTAATAATACTAGTAATTTCTTTTAATAACCTATGTAGTCTTAACTCTACCGATCTGTTTACTCACTCACTCATATTTTATTTAGCCATCCTATAACTAATTCTTGAGTTTGTCCTGTGTAGTAGGAGGCCCCTTTGAAGCACTAGGATTACATCAGAACGAGACAGTCCTAGCAGACTTTTCATTCTAGTGGGAGAGAAGGAACAAAGAAATAATATGCAAAGCAGTAATAAGTGTTGTGAATAAAAACTAAAGCAAGATAAAGGATAGAAAATAATACTAGGAGTGGGGAGAAGGGTTATTACAGGTGGGCTTATCAGGGGAGGTCTTTGATAAAGGAATAACTGAGCAGACACCCAGGTGGGGTAAGAGCAGGCCCTGACATGCTCTGGGGAAAATATTACCTTCAAAGGTTTTCTGGAGGTAGATGTCAGTGTGTCTAGTTCTGAGAGTATGATAATGTTTGGAGTTGGAGCTTGAGAACAGGTAGGGCCAGACCAGTGTTTCCAAACTAAGAGTCACAGTTCATTAGTGGGTTGTAAGCAGCAACATTAAAAATAAATTTTAAAAAAGAATGGATCAGAAGTGAAAGTATCAGAGAGCATAGTATATAGCAAGAATGAATACTGGTTTGAAAAACCAGACACATGTACATGCATGTACTATATACTAGGTTATGATTTAAAAGTGAATTTCTTACTATGGGTACCAGTGCAGGAAGTTTTAAATACGGTAGACTAAATTATGTAGAACCTTATGGTCTGTGATAAGGAGAGTGGGATTTATTCAGAAGGGCAAGAAGCCACTAATGGAGTCTGAGCAGGGGAGACGCACAATGTGATCAGTGTTTTCAAGCTCTTTGACGGCTGTGTGGAAGGGAAACTGGCTGAGGGGAGCAAGAGTGGAGTGAAACTTCTTGCCCCATCACCTCTTACCTACAGCACTATGGCAGGCAGAATAATGTCACCTCTCCTTCCACCAGAGATGCCCACATCCTACTCCTTGGAACCCATGACTATGTTATGTTACATGGCAAAAGGGGCTTTGCAGATGTGATTCAAGTTGAGAAGGGGGAGATTATCCTGGATTATCTGGTGAACCCAATCTAATCACAAGAGTTCTTGAACATGGAAGAGGGAGGCAGGAGAGGTCAGAGTGATGTTATGTAAGAAGCACTTAATCTGCCATTTCTGGCTTTGAAGCTGGAGGAAGGGGCCCTGAGTCGAGGACACGGGTGGCTTCTAGAAGCTGGAGAAGGAAAGGAAATGGATCTTAGAGTTTACAAAAAATAAGTATGACACCTTGATGTTAGCCTGGTGATACTTGTGTCAGACTTGTTAACCTACATGGAACTTTACGGTTATGGATGTGTGTTTTAAGCTAAGCCATTTGTGGCAGTTTATGTCAGCAATAGAAAACAGACGCAAGCATGTTGCCTCTTAAATCTGTCTTCACCCCTCCCTCCTCAAAGACCTCTTCAGAGTGCTGACGTGAGACCTGGGTTGAAGCACCGCACCTTCTGTGCCGTGGGCTCCCCACAGAACCTGCTGCTGTCTGCCCTGTGTCTCGTTTCCTTTCTGTGTGTTCAGCGCCTTCCCGGTAGGAATCCGCAGGGGGACCGACTAGCGGACTGACTAGAGTCAATCTGAGATCTTTCGTTCTCGAAAAAGGACATAGGATTGAGCTGAGAAAATTTGAGGAAGGGAACTGAGGTTGGGGCAAGGGGCTTGTTCACTTTTTAATTTTCATTCTAAAATGCTAAAGCAGGTAGATTATCTCATAGCTGCTGGTGATAGTCAGTGATGGCAAGTTCCTGATTAATTCACTTTGTGTTTATTGTAACAAAGGAAAGGTTTAATTTACCCAAATTCAAATACAAGGCTGAGAAAATAACTTTTCATAAGCTCTATAAATGTGTGGGCAGTGCTGGAGCCAGCTTCTTTGTGTTGTCACCATGGACTAGATCAGTGTCACACAAGTACACTACCAGTTGTACGGTCTTCAAATAGAAATGGAATATTATTACTTTTATTATGGAAGATGCCATTAGATTGGCCCAATGAGAAGTATTAAGAATAAATTATTTATTACAATTAATTCAGTGATAATAATTTCTTGCATTGAAGATGCTCCTTCTACTTTTGACAGTGTTCCCATGTAAAAAGCTCTTTTAATGCTTATAGAGTCCTTTTTTTTTTTTTTTTTGGCAAGGACAGGTGTTAGCAAAGTTGCGGATGACAAACAAGGGACTCTGGGAGGTTGCTGGAACTGCCCAGAAGTAAGTGGCAAAAGCCAGAACCCATGTTTTTGGATCCCTAATTAGCATCTTCACCAGTCACCCCTGATACAAGAGCTTCGTCTTGTTGGCGTGGTGTTTTGGGGAAGTAATCCACATGAGCTTATTCACGCTGACACTTCGAAGCTCTCAGTTTTGAAACATTTGCAACCATTTAATAGAGATCATGACACACTCATCCTTTTGTAAATAGTGAATGATGAGGATGATTTAACCGCTTCTTGAAGGTTGGGATGTATTATTATAAAAGTCAGTTATTATTATTATTATTACTATTATTTTTGCTGCCAAGGCCATTTATATGTCTCCTGTCTGGATTACTTCTTTTCTTTCTTTATTTTTTCAACTACCATTTATATTTAGTGCTATTTTGTGTACAGTATAGCAGTTAGACAATCATAAACTTTACAAAATGATTCCCCTGATATTTCCAGTCCCCACCTGGCACCACACATAGTTATTACGATAGTATTGAATGTATTTCCTGTGCTGCATTTTCTATCCCTGAGATGGTTTTGTAACTACCCATCTGCACTTCTCTATTATAAATGTCAGCTGCTATACTGTGAGGGCCCTAAGAAATGTCAAGGTTGTTGGTGCCTATTTAGTGTGAGTCCACATTGCCAACTTTTTCCAGTTTATTTTACTGTCCTTTCTCTTTAGCCATTTTTGCACCGTTGGGACACTGGCTGCTAACGCTTTCTTGTTTTCTCCACCAAGAAATTTGCTTGGGAAACACATGACCCTTGTGGAGCAAAGCGCACAGACCTGTGGTAGCCTTCCTTATTGGATTTGAGGTACCCAGGATGGTTTCGGTTATCGGAAGCCTAATTCCTGGATAATAACACTGGGTATTACTATGAAAGTATGAGTGATACACTCTTAGAAAAAGAATCTATAGAGCTTATTTTTAAAAATGTTGCTTACTATTTCATCTCATATCAAGCTGATGACAAATGTTGAATAACACACTAACATGTATGATAAATGCAGCACCTTTCAATCTGCCCTCATGTGAGATTTTCTTTTATTGATCATCAACTAAGTAACACAGTTTAGCAGATTACAAAAAAAAAAGGGAGGGCAAGATAATGTCAACTTCAAAGATTGTTTTAATGTATTATTTGTATAAATTCCTTATTTAAGCCTTAATAATCTTTAATTGTGCTCTGCTATTATAAAACAGTACCAATTTGGTAAGTAGATCAATAATGTTTATATGTTAATCTTAGAGTACAAATTCTAATGCTTTTAATTTTCTCTAAAGCTATTTAAACTTTATAGCCATTTTACTAGTTCCCATTAAAAACATTGAAACAATTTTACTGGGGGAAATTTCTTAACTTTAGATGAGATAGTTAATAGGATACATATAGCACTCTTGTCCAGGAGAATTTTAATTGAAAACACTTGTAAAAAGGCAAATAAAAATCATGTAAATGTGCAAAGACAGCAGAAATCATATTACTTTGCTAAACATGATTTTGTAACTTAAGTACAGTCTATGGCAGAGGGCTTTTTCGGGGTGGGGGGGACGGGTTGCCTGTGGGGGAATGGAGAGCACTAGACTTGACTTGACTCAGCCTGCGTGGACCATGCCTGGTGGGAGCATGGTGGGATGGACTCTTTAGCCCTAGATGTCATCAGAACCATGCCCCCTACTTCTGCTTGAGGTTGCCTGAGGTTCTTGCCATCTTTTACGACCTCTGCTAAATAACCAGTGTTAACTAACGTGCCGAGAGGCAGCCTTCCACTGAAAGCTAGCTAATGAACTCAAAAGCAGATGCTGATGCTTGCCCCGTTTTAGGCAGATCTGAATGTCTTCTGCACATGGTTCTCCATGATCTCATTGAACATGTTTGTTTACTGATCTGTATCCTCTTAGATGTAGATGGCCAGCTCCAGTGTACACTGCCTGGGCTCAGATCTTGGATTTTCAGCTAACTAGCTCTGTTGCCTCAAGCAAGACATCGAACCTCACTTGGCATCAGTTTCCTCACTGAAATGAAACAAAATTATGCCTCATAATCTTGTTATGAAGGTTATGTGAGTTAATAAGTATAAAGCCCTTGGATGAGTGCCTGGTATAGTAATAAATGTGAAACATTAATAGGTATCAGCAATTAATAATAGTAGACTGCAAACTCTGAGTTCACTGATTGTATATTTAAAATTGTTATATCCACAGTATCTAGCACAGCACACAGTACAAGCTCAGTGTGCAGGATGAATATATCTGTCACCTAATTCTGTGTACTTTGTCCTCCCATAGACATAGAACTCCTTGTTACATAACATTCACTGTGGTTTAATTTGCTATGTTTATCATTTATCATTTGTCTTCCTCAGCTAGAATGTAAGCCATATGAGGACAGGGCTCTTTGGTTCATTAATGTATCCCAAGTACCTAGAATAGTGCTTGGTTTAATGTGCTTAGACACTCAACAAATCTTTATCGAATAAATGAATTGATCCCATATACTTAATTCTTTAAATTATTCCTCCCTTCTGTCTCAACAGTGAAAACAGTCTTAAATTTTGAGAGTATAGGGCATTCTGTGCACCTTCATAAGGATTCTACTATCTCTAGTCCTCGTTATCACTTTATATTCCTCATATCAATTCAGCTGAGGTTACATCTTCCTTAATAAAAGTGAAATTAGATGGTGCTCAGATTTTACCCCCAACATAATCAGAAATACCGAAACAGCATTGGAGCACAGAATGTTTGAAGAGAGAGTATGATTGTCCAAAGCATTTTGTGTCGTCAACAAATACAGAGCTTTCCTTTCTGTGAGAAGCTCTAGAACATACTCCCTTCCGATGTGGTGGGTTTCTGTGTAAGATGCTCTTTGTAATCTGAACCATTGCAATACATTTGCCATAAACATATCTTTCACTGTAGGACATGCTTGTCCTTTGTGGACCTGAATATTGAAAGGAGAATTTAAAAATTAGACTGGGTTGAATTACCTATTATACTGCACTGTTTAAATGAAAGCAGCCCACTGATAAGATGGCCGCATTTTTTTCTTTAAATTTCTTCAAATTAAATATTTCAGAGTGTTTTAAATGATAATCTCCGTCCCAAATGTGACTGGTAAATTTCATCTTCATAGGAGATATTAATGAACTACCCAGGGTGCTGTCCTCTGCTGCGTGTACACCATAGTAATTTGGAGCCTGGTCCACATTCACTTGACATGAGGGAAATTCAATTTTGCTTCTATTTCCAGTTTAAGTCATCTGAAAGTACGATTTTTCTAAGAAAGCAAGCAGTTAAAAATGCTTATGATTTTACTTAGTGATTTTCAATGTAGTAAACAGAAATCTGTTATTTAACAGGATTGACAAATTAATACCCATCTGTGACTTGATGTTCTGTTAATTATTTGTTAATATTTAAAATAAAAATTTTATTAATAAGGTTAAGCATAATTTTCATAGGCTTGATTAGTATAGATGGTTAAAAAATTAGTCTATTCTTCAGGAAAGGAGATTCTATTAACTTTGCTGGTCCATGGCACAGAATAAAAGCTCCTAATATTGACAAAGAGAAAAAAGAGATGATTAGAATGAATGTTCTCTTTTAAAAGTCACGAGGAGCTCCTGGGATACCCGAGTCACTATGGACAAGGCTGCGGCTTATTCTTGTTTCAGGATGGAATAAGCTCTGGGTCCTCCTTTTTTTTCTTAGCAGCTTCCGTGTGGTTCTTGGCTTGCTGGTGTCTTGAAAGAACTGAGTCAGATCAAATTTGGCCTGTGAATCTTTGGGCCTTTTGCTTGGAGGCTGACACCTGCTTATCATGTAACAGTCGGAATGAAGAGTTCAGGGAGAGACTTAAGTTGAGATGGTTGGTACCGGGAACAGAGAATTAGCAATGCATTTACAGCATCTGAGGATCTCAGGGCAGATAAACAATGATGTTGTTTATGCAGGGGAGATATGGGGACCATAGAAGGTAATCTTGCAAAAATTATCTTGCTTCTAAAACATTTGAGAAGTACTTGGGGCAAAAAACCAACAGAGACTTATAATTCTTCATCAGGGAAGAAAGAATACGGTCCCATGAGGGAAAGGGAGGGGCATGAAGAAGAAGAGCTGGACTTCATTTCTCCCTTTTTCTTTTATTTGGGCTCTACACCTTTTTGAAAATGACCTAGGCCATGGCTTTCAGGGTCAACACAGGGACAGTATGATTTTTTTTTTTTAAAGGAAAGCTATAGGATAGAAATCCTCTTGTTTTCTACCTATGATGCAACCACCCCATCACATAGATCAGCATTTTCCCTAAGTGCCCTATATTCCCACACTAAAAATGAAGCTCTTCATTCCATAATGAGAAATGAAATATTTAAAATGACAATAAAATAGGTCTGGGTGAGTTGACATATGACAGTGAGGGATATTGAGTCAAAACAAAAACAAACATAGCCTCTTTTGAGGGAAAAGAAGTAGAAAGGATTGTCCAGACATGAACTTGAAGACTTAGGATTTTCCTAAGTCTGCACGTTTATCTGCAAAGAATCTCCATAAGCCTTTCTGTTACTTTGGAGGAAAATTACAGCCAAGAACATGCAAGCAATCTGATCTTGCCAATCATCTCTTCCTAATACCTAGAACCAGAGATCACCATTTTGCTAAAAAGACAAAACTAGTTTTCCCATAAGACATAATAATATTTGCTTCCCTGCCCAGATATCTTACTATGGAGAAGAAGATTAACATTAGTCTGTTTTATGTGAAATATATCCTCCAGCAACTGAAGTGGTTTTGACGATATTCTCACGGAGAAACAAAGCCTGGCGCGGGTTAAGTCACGGGTGCCTCAAGAGAGGCTGCCGCAGGGGAGGCTGTGCTGAGGGTTCCGAAGCTGGAGGCCAGCTCTGCAGAAGTCTCCATGAGCCCAGGTTGGCTCCTCATGAAATTTTTCTCCTCCCTTTGGCCTCTTTTATAGTCCTTTGCTTAGAACACTCAGCCCTTTGCCCACATTCCCACCACAGGATACTTATGTATCACTGGGTATGTGTTTGTTCCTGTGAACTGCACATTTGCAATCTTTCAGTTATTTTTCTCTTTGTACCACATGTCCTTGGGCAAATTTCTGTTTTTAGTAAATTGAAAACAACAGTGATTAGTGTTTCAAATGAAGTGACAGTGAACACATAGTCTCTGCCTAAGTAAAAGAACCGCATCTCTTGAGTTTTCATGTCTAAAATGTCATTAAACCATAAAGTAACTACTTTCTCACCACTCTTCAAAATACGCATTTCATTGGTCTTTCTCACACAACATCTCATTTAACCTGCCCCAGAATTTAGAAGGGTGAGGACAAGAAGACTTGGAGTTGCTACTTCCATTTTTGGCCAAATTCAAACAATTTGTAGATGATGGATTTAGTTTTTAAACAGAAAACTCATGTTTATTCCAAAGAACATTCTTTTAACCACCATATTTTTTTGCCTTTACGACAGTCCTGCAAGTTGTCATCCAGGTTAAGTTTGACTCATGAATCATGGAGAACGAAAGCAGCCTATTCATTCTCTGAGTATAAGAATTGTCTTCTTCATTTTGCACTGATATCGGTGACCCTTAACTTCTACCTGCTGGCCCTAATTGTCTCTTGTGACGGCCTATTCCTTTTTCATATCCATTGTTAATGTCCAGAGTGGCACAGAGTGATGAATCTTGAAAAATAACATCAACCTAATGCTTAGCAACCGACACAAATCATCACTGAGAAATACTCTCCAAAGTGCTTTTTGACTGTAGCAACATATCAGCCTAAAAAAAAAAATGTGGGGCTTAATTTTATTTCTCTTGCTAAGAAAGCTGCAGCTTTTTATACCTATTTTCATTTCTCAACAGGCATCACTAAATTTCTTGTCTGGATCTGGACAAGCTTAATAAACTGTGTGCAGTTGGAAGTAGATGAGGGTACGGAATAGGCCAAATTCCGATTTTAGAGTGCCTGACTTCGTACGACACCGGGTCACATGTTGAGCTATCCAATATCTTATATTTTGCCTTTAGATTTTATTTTTATCTTAACTATGCAGCTTGAAGTTAAATAGTAAATAGAATGCTTACAATGAATTCTGCCTATTATTGTCTTTCTTATGTTTTGCTAATCATTTTCACCTTGGGAAACAATTTTTTCAACTATACTGTAAATCTAAAATTTTCGGTTTTCTTAATTTCTTCTTGAATTCTATATTCCTTCTAGTTTTCACTATTAAGTAAATACTACGTATTTCAGTTTCATGACTAATTGAGAGCTTTGATGACAGCAGATCATTTCCAATAACTTGTGCTAACAAAGAAACACACTAGAGTCTATTTTTATTGTATTTTTCCATTACTATTTATCCCCCTTATACTGAATCTATTTTTTACTGTCAGTTTTAATGTATCTACAAAACTGCTGTGTGCCTTTTCAAAGAGGCCTTGGTATATCAACACAGGGCTTCCCCAGGGGCCTTTTCTTTTAAAAGCCTGACTAAATAATATCCTTTAATGAGATAAATACAGTAGAAAAATCTTTTTTTCACTCCAGAGATTAGAGGTAGAATAATCGTTTACTGAAATAAAATATTTCACCTGATATGTCACATTCAAAGTTTAATATCCTTTTAAGGTAAAATTTATATATGGAGAAATGAACAGACTTTCAGTGTATGACTCTGTGAGTTCTGATGAATTACCCCGTGTGACCACAATGGCAATCAAGATGCTGAACATTTCTGTCACTCCAGGAAGTTCCCCTGTGCTCATTTCCAATTACCAATTCTCAAACTCATAGGCAATCATTATAGGTTGAATTTGATACTTTTGAATTTCATGTAAGTGGAATTATATAATGTATAGTATCTGGCTTCTTTTGCTAAATATAAAGATTTAAGATTCATTCATGTTGTCTTGTGTCTCAGTAATTAACTAAATTTTTTTCTGAGTAGTGTTTCATTGTATAAATATACCACCATTAGTTTATTTGGTCTTCTGTTGATGGACTTTTGGATTGTTTGCAGTTTTGGTTATTATGTAAAGAACTGGTTGAGTGGGTCTCTTTTGGACACATGGACATTTTTTGTGGACATACGTTTTCATTTCTTGTAGGTAAATATGTAAGTGTGGAACTTCTGTGTTGTAGGGTAGTTTAATACGTAGCTCTTTATAAGTAATTGCGAAATTTTAAAGGAAACCGACATAATGCCATTAATTTTTCTTAGTTTAATAACTGAGTTTCTAAAGATAGATTTAATCTAATTCATATACTATTACATAATACACTTAAATTTTAATTCAAATACAGGGTAAAATATTGTAATTTTTTTTGTGCCTATGCAATATGTTGTATTCCTGCAGCATATGCCTGGTTAAGGCATAATTCTGCAGTATGTCACTCTACGTCTTTTCTCTTGTTGGTGATAGTCAGGAATGATCCAGTCAGTAGAGTTTTCAATGTAAAATAATACCCAGAACTGTATGGAGATGTTATTAATGGTGAGTTGAGAAGGCTGAGCCCACCCTGTGTAATGAGAACTGTGGGAGGGCAGGACTTTCATTCTGCCTTATCCTCTTCTTTCCTTTGTTTGTTGCCATTAGGAAATTGCATGTGATTTTAGACAAGTGCTAAGGCTTTAACCACTGTTTTGTGGATTGGTATGTTAAAATAAGTTGTGAGGAAGGAATTTTTAAAAATTAATAATGGTTAAGGTAGTAATGTGTATATATAGACTTCCCAGTACCTATGAACTACAACAGTGTACCCCTTTCCAGTTGTAGCCATCTTCCTCCTTCACTCCCAGAGTTAACTACAATCTTTAACTTTGTGGTTAGCATTTCCTCATTTTTTTATAGCCTAACCTTGTATGTTCTCAAATAATACCTTGCTTACATTTGCATGTTTTTGACATTTTATGAAAGGAAATGTATGTATTGAGACTTGCTTTGCTCACTTTTTATATTAGATTAATTTATGTTGATACATGTAGCTATAGTTTATTCACATGTTGTTTGAACATTTGCTAGTTCATTTGTATCTTCTATCGGTAAGAATTTGTGTGGTTTCTAGTTTTTCTTTACTTTGCCATTAAAAACAATAATGTTCCAAATACATTCATACATGTCTCCTGCTAAATACATGCAAAACTTTCTCTAGATTTTAAGCTTTGGAGTTGAAATTGATGAATGATGGGTATGTGGATATCCATTTTGCTAAATAATAATTATTTTTTGCCAGACAAATTGCTTTTGCGAGATAATTTTTGCTAGACAAGTTGTTATCCAAAGTAGTCATGTGAATTTATACTCTCACCATTTCGTTAGTGTATAAAAATTCCCTCTGCATCAGCACTTATTGTTTGGTTATTTAATTTTTGTCAGTTTGATACATTTAAAATGAGATCTCATGGTTAGATTTACATTTTGATTTCTGATGAGAGTGGAGTGCCTTTTCACATTTTGCATTTGTGTTTCTGCTTCTGTGAAGTGTCTGCTGCCTTTTGCCCATTTTTCCTAATAGGCTTTCATTTTAATTATTGTTTGCAGTTTTATAACTCTTTGTAGATTATATGTGTTGCAAATTATTTTTCCCACTCCTTAATTTTAAAGTAGTTGAATTTATCAATCTTTTCCTTTAAGGCCTGTGCTTCTTTGTCCTGTTAAAAAGATTCTTCCTTATCTGGGGTTCCTAAAGAAATTCACCTTCATTTTTTCCTAAAACTTTTTCAAGGTTTGTTCTTTTTATTTACATCCTTCAATTCAATTTAATTTTTTCCATCTGAAAAACCATTTGCTTCAGCAAAATTTACTGCATAGTTCTTCCTGTTCCTCTGTTTATCTTTACCACGTAGGATGTTGGTGTATAGGCAAAGTTCTGTTCTTGGATTTTTTGCTTAGTTCTATTGATCTATTTTTCTCTTCCTGTGCCAATAACACACAATCATTTGTTGTTGCAAAATGCTAAGCATTATTGCAGCAATAGCTAACTGAATAGTCTCTGAACAATTCCTTTTTTTTGGTAGCCTTTGGAAATTTTGCATAAAATTGGAATAGCTTGTTCTTTGAATATTTGATAGAAACTTGCCTATAAAGCCTTCTGGGTCTGGGATTTTGTTTGTATGAAGATGCTGAATATTGCTAAGATTGCCATCAATCTCAAATATTGCTAAGATTCTCATCAATTGAGTCTCATCAATATTAATCAAGGAAAAAGAAAGAGAAAGCACAAATAAACCAAATTGTTATTAAAATAAGAACACAACTACAGATGCAACGGAGAATGAAAAAGAAAAAAGATTATTATGGGTAACACAATACAACCTGAATATTCTTTTAACAAAGTGAATTTAATTGGTAATTAAGAAGCAAAAAGCAACTTTTGGCTATTTAGTTTTTTTTTTAATCATACTATTATTGTCTATTTAAATTTATTTTTGTTCTTGTCCTTATCATCTTGTTTTGGATTGCTTTGAGCTTATTTTATTGTTCTTTTTTTAATGACTTAAATTGAATGCTTAGACTATTAATTTTCAGTCTTAACATTCATTTAAGAAGGTTTCTGGCTATGCACTTATCTCAAAGTACTACATTAGCTATATCCCACAAGTTATGACATGTGGGAATCTTCTCTCCTGTTTAGTTACATGTGTACATATTTTCTAGCTTTATGTGACTTTTTGACCCTTTATCTATTCAACGGTAGTCAATATAAATTTTTTGTTTGCCTACTGTGTGCCAGGATCTTTTCTCAACCTTTGGGATACATTAGTTTAAACATCATGGGTGGATCTAGAGGGTATTATGCTAAGTGAAATAAGACAGAGAACGGCAAATACCATGTTTTTCACTCATGTAGAATCTAAAAAAACAAATGAGTGAGCAAAAAAAGAAAACAAAAACAGACTCATAGGAACAGAGACCGAAGGGATGGTTATCAGAAGGGAAGGGGTGGGGATAATGTTGTGATAAGTTTGCACGGTGACAGATGGTTGCTAGAATTAGTGCGATGATTACATTGTAAGGTATCAAAATTGTACACCTGAAACAAATATGACTAATATAATATTACTTACCAACTACACTTAAATAAAAATAAATTAATTAAAAACCAAACAACCTCCTCCACCCCCAAATACAGATACTTAAAGATCTCTATGGTAGCAAGGTGGTTGGTACCTGCCCATCACATCTCTTTGACTTATCTTTGAGATCTCTGGCAGACAGCCCCCACGTATGCTAGTATCTTCCTCTATCTCTTGGCCTGATATTCTCTAGCCACTGAAGCAAGCTTGGCTGTGTGGGCATCTAGAAATGCTGTAGAGTTAGTGCCCATGAGTGATCCTCAATCAGTGAAGTGCGGGATGCACACCCAACCCAGTTTTTCCAAGGGATCCAGGTGGATTGGAACCTGTTTCTCTAGCAGTAACCTGCTTGCTTTTTACACTATGTTGGCTCTCTCCCCTTTCCTCTCTCACTTCCCACCCCCTCACTGTACTTTCTGCTATTTCCTTCCTCCATCCCTCCTGCCCCTCCTTCCTTCCTTCCTTCCTTCCTTCCTTCCTTCCTTCCTTCCTTCCTTCCTTCCTTCCTTCCTTCCTTCCTTCCTTCCTTCCAATTGTTTTTCAAGTACAGCTGTTTCTATTTCGCCCCCACCATTACCCTCTCCCTGCCAAACCCCACTTCCCACCCTCAATCCTAACCCCCTTTGGCTTTGTCCATGTCTCCTTTATACATGTTCCTTGACAACCTAATCAACAAAACAAGCAAACAAGCAAAATATAACCAGAGACATTGAAATAAGAACAAACTGACAGTAACCAGAAGGGAGGGGGAGGAGGATAATGTTTGAAAGAAGGGGAGGGGTTGTCTGCTATCGTCTTTCAGATGGACTACTTAACTTCACATCTTTATTTCAGGGTCCGTTGAGATATTCAACCTTTTTCATGGCACACATAAACTAATTACTAAAATTCTGTGGCAAACCAAAAAAATATATCAAAATTTATTGCTGATATGACAAAAAGTAGGTATCATTTTGATTCTTTCACACTGGATGGCTATTGTTGTGTTGGACTGTTGTCATTTTTTTACTTGACAATCTAAGGGAAAAAAATCAGTGCCCCTGACTAAATAGTCAGGTATTGCATGTTTTAAAAATTCTTGCTGCACACCGGTTGAAAATCGCTGAATTAGATGAGACATTCATGAAGGTTTATTCTGTTGAGGGAGACAATTAATAGTAGATATAATAAATAAATTATACAGTATTTTAGAGGGTAATAAGTGCTAAGTGAAAAAAATAGAGCAGGGTAAAGAGTATCTGGAGTGATAGGAAAGGTTTAGCAAATCAATTAATTAATTGATTATTTAATTGATTTTTCTCTTAGTATTTTGAACACACTATTTAACTGTCTGTTGGCTGTCCTTGTGGCTTGTAGAAGTCAGCTGATAGATTAAATTGTTGTTTCTTTATAGGTAGTGTGGTGTTTATCTTTACATACCTGTTACACCTTTTCTTTGTCTTTGATGTTCTGCAGCTCCATGTTTAGGTGTGGATTTCTTTTTCTTCATCTGGGATTTCCTGAATTTGAGGAATGCTCCCTTTAAACAATTCTGAAAGATACAGAACCAATGTCTCTATGAATTTTATTCATCCCTCTATTCTCCATGGAGAATTTTCTTCTGGAAGTATAATTAGACATATACTAGACCTTCTCATTTCATTTTTCATGTCACTTTACCTCTATTTCACATTTCTCTTTTTAAAAAAACCTAAGGAGTCTATTGTTTACTATTTTTAGGTCTCATTTGTATTGGTCACTTAGAGCAGGCTATGCTCCAGAAACATTTAAATCCTACACTCTTAGTGGCTTTAAACATGAAGTTTACTTCTCATTCAGGCACAGAGGGTCCAGCAGTGCTGCAGAACATCTGCCTTCATGCTGGTATCCACAAATCCAGTTTGTTTACATTTTGTGGTTTCACTGTTTCAACATAGGGATTCAAGGCTTGCCACAACAGGCGAAGAGAGAGTATGGAGAACTTATGCCTGTTTTGAAGTGCTTCAGACCAGAAGGGACACATATGACTTCTGCTAATAGCTCATTAGCCAGAAATAATCACATTAGCCACAAACTAATTTCCAAGGAGATGGTAAAATGTAGAGGAACACATGAAATAATTGTTGAATAATAATAACCTCTGTGAAACCTCTAAGTTTTTAGTTGCTGTTTCTATATTAACTTATAAATTTATATTGCTATAAAAATACATTAGCAATATAAAATTATATATGAGCTTAATAAATAATTACAAAAATAATCACCGCCCAGGTTAAGAACATTATTAGCACTCTGAGGCATACCATTTGCCTCTCCTCATCATAGTTAACTACCCCAAAGGGAACCACAATCCTGAATTTTATGACAAACCATTTCCTTACTGTTCTTTATAGTTTTCCACTTATAAATGCATCCCTAACTAATACAGTTTAGTTTTGCCTGTGTTAGGCTTTATATTTGCCTATATGATGTAATTCATCTATGTTCTTGCATGTAGTTGTAGTTTGTCAGTTACAGATGGATATTTAGATAATATTCAAGTTTTTGTTGTTTGGTGTTATGAACAAAGCTGCTGTAACCATTGTTGCATAGTGTTGCATGAGTTCCTCCAGTGTCTTTCTACAGTACTGGAACTGTTGGATCACAGCGTGAGAAGAATTTTCCATTCTAATAGATAATGCCAACCTTTTCTAAAGTGTATGTATCAATGCTTACCAGCTGTATATGAGACTAAGAGATCCACTTTGCTGTACATGCTTGTCAAATTTGACACTGCTGGACTTCTGAAAATTGCCAGTATCTGTGTTTTGGTGTGTAATGGGACCTTCCCTGCTTTCTTGTTGAGTAATACGGAACACTTTCAATATGTTAATTGGCTATTTGTGTCTTTTTCTTTGCTTTATTTTTAACTCCTTGTTCAAGTCTTATCTAATTGTTTTAAAGTATGTTATATCTTTTTAATTGATTTCTAGCAGTTAAAAAAAATTTAAAATCCCTTCTAGACATATGCTCCATGTCTGTTTTTTTTAAATCTTTAAATAGAGGACATATATTTATTTAAATGTTTTACCTGATTTTTCTAACATCTGCCATTTAAGTGGATCTAATAATTTTTGTCGTTTTTACTGACTTTTGCTCATAGTGGATTGGTTCCTCATGTGTGTTTGATTTTTTAAATTGTGAGTTTATGTGCCTTGGGAATTTATCTGTGATAACTCTTTCAAGTTTTTGTTTTAAGGTATCTTCTTCCAGAGTAGTATGCTTGCTTCCAAGGTGTGTTGGTAATTCATAACCACCGTAAATTGTTGGTTAAGGCTTGTGGGGAGACGTAGAAGCAAGTAATACTTCAGCCCCAATCCAATTGAGATTATGCTCCTGGTTAAAAAGTTTCAGAAGAGATGATCATTCCTCCTTATCCCAGATCCAATGAAAATGAAGTAAGAAAATATTAATTTTCTTCTGTGCAGTTTGGAGTCTTTAAAATTTTCAGTGAGGCATCACCTCTCAGGGATTTTATTTTTCAGTGAGAGTCTCCGATCTGAATTCCCCCTCTGCACAGCCCCTGGCTCTCTCGCTGTCCCCTCAGTCACATAGCCTGACACGCGCGAAGTGAACAGGCCTCCAAGGGTCAGCACATGCTCTCAGGACAGGTGCCAGCACCAGCACTTTGTTCCCTCTCTGGGCCCTGCTTGTTGCCTTTTTTGGCCTGAGGATTGCTCTCAATTTCTTGTCGGTTCTTCTGCGCAGTCAGAGGGGTTTCTTTTCTTTCCCTGCCTTTTCCCTCCTGAACCCAGCTTTTAAAAATATTCTCTATTCCGAGACTTTTTCCATAATATCTGATTGGAAAAATATGTGAAATATTTTATTTCTTAAATGAGCTATAGATTCAAGATGACTATGGTAAAATGTCACTTTCCCTTGCTTTGTGTTACGCCTTGAATGGGATGGAAATTGTTGGCCTTAACCCTGACAGATTAGAAGTATCCATGTGAGTGGGCCGTATGGGTCAGAGGGGGAAATATTTGAAAACTCACCATAGACAGTGAGGAGGGCTGATTGAGAGGAGGGTGCCCTCATGTTGCACTGTTTCCCCTTAGCTGTTGCTGGGTGGCGCTAGGAAGGGGAAATACTTTGCTTGCTATTACAAGTGAGTTCATGAGCTGCTTGCTTAAATTTAATAACTGAAGAAGGTAGAATTAATTTTCTTTGGAAATAGTGCATGTAACATATCACGTAAAGTCAATTTAACAAATGATGAAATGTACACAACTGCCTTTCAGACACTGTTGACTAACTTAGGAATGTTGATTTGCCAGTACAACGGTCCCTAAACTATATAATTTATGATATACTTTAACTATTGTTTTTGGCTGTTGTACAGCCTCATAATTATGCAGTACTTACTTGAGTAAATTCTTTTACAGATTTTATGGGTAGCACTATCCCTTAAATAATTTTTTCCCCATTAAGAAGTTAAGTGAGTTAAAGTGGATACTGTTATTTATTTTAAATACCCAAGAAAGCAAAAATGTTCTTTTTAGTGAGTTTTTAAGTGAAACTGTAAGTTTTGTATTACTGGTTAATATTACTTAGGCAAGGACAAAATGTATGAATGGTAGGATTTATATAACAGTGGAAGGGACATTGATGAGAGTTTTGCTTTACAAGGACTCTTAAATGAGAAGAAGGATACCTCCCACTGTTTAAATATTTTCCAAGCTCCACTTTTGAAAATAAATGCACTAAGCAGTATTCCTCTGTGGCAGAGTGCTAATTGTTCTTTAGTACACATTCTCCCATTCTTCCTTTAGAAATGACGTCCTCCAGCCCTGCAGCCTGGGCACGGAGCCACGCCATTTGACCACCTTTTCGGCCTCCCTGACAGCCAGGTGTGGGCTGCAATCGCATTTCAGTCGCAAAGGTGTGAGTGGAAGTGAGGTGTGCAGCATTCATTCTCTGTAAAGGAAATTTCTTGCCCTTCATTTTTCCTTCTTCCTCATCTGACAGTCTGGAACGTGCAGACAAGGTACTGCAGAGCTAGTTCCAGTCATGCAGAATAGGGTAGCACCCTAAAGGACAGGAAAACAAGAAGGAAGTGCCAGGGTCCTTGGAGACCTCATGGGGTTGAACTTGCCTTTCTACCTGTCAATTTTATTTTGGGACCATCTATGATTCTAGCCTGTTAGGTAGGAAGAAAAGGAACTTATGTTTTGACTGAGCCAATTGAGCCACTGTATTTTTGAGTCTTATAAATGTAGATGGATAGTCTATATCTTAACTAATACACCTAAAAACAAGCTAATACAATGTCTCTGTGCTGTCAGAAATGATAGGCATTAACCCTGTGACTACTGAGCATGTTAAATATGGCTAGTAAGATTGAGGAACTGAATTTTAACTTTATTTAATTTTAATTTATTTAAATTTAAATGGTCCATTTAGCTGGTGGGTACTGCATTTGACAACAAAGCTCTAAACTCTTAGATGTTATTTGTACCTAATATACTAAACCGTAAATTTATCAAGTTGGAATGTTAGAGACAAACACATTGATTATAAAATCATTTAATCAGGTCCTTCTAAGTATTTATAAAAATTAAATGCTTACATATCACATTTTAAAATGAGTTTTGAATACCTTTATATCAGGAAAAAGACACAAGAATTACCAAAGTTATTATGACTTATTTTTATACTTATTATTAAATGGATTCCAGAGGTATTTATTCTGTGAATTTAAGTTTATTGCTTTATTAACTTAGAATATATTATTACTATTATTATACCTTCCTTCCTAAGTTAGAATTCCACCTTGAACTAACCCCAGGTGATAAGCTCTGAATTATCAAACAACTGATTTTTACTGAGATATTGAGTGATTAGCTATTGGTGTCCATTTGCAATTTTTCCACATGAGATGATGTGCTCTGGCCCGGGTCTGTTTTAATTGAAATAAACCTATGTCAGTGTGGTTTTCTAAGCTCACTATATACCTTTTTTATATTGGCTTTAGTTTTTTTGGAACTTACTTTCCTCTAAATGGTATGTTCTTTAAGTTCCCTTTAGATGATGTTATAACCTCCTGAAATCGATGCATTTTGATCTCCTTTGAAAGCATTACTAGAAAATTATACTTAACATCTATCAACACATTATTTTAATTTTTGAGGTTCTCAAGGTTTTCTCTCCCAGGAGACAAGGGATAAAGCCTGAATTAAAACATCCCCTTTTTAGTGTTTTGGCTAATGTACCACCTTGGAACACAGTTGCTCTGTACATGACTGGCGACGCCGATTAACCTTGGCTCATCTCTCCACCTGGTTATTGGATATGACCACCAGTTATTGATCTTCCTGGTTTGGAATAGTTTCTGCTATCACTGGGACAGTTTGACTTACTCCAATTCCTTGTATCCACTCTATTGACACAGATTAAGGATAGTACATTTGCATATGCTATATATTTAATAGAAGAGAATACTAACATATATTGAGAATTCTCTCCATGTTAAAGTTAATACATAGTAATTCTATTATTAGGACCATTTTGCTCCTATAGTTTTAGGTAAATTTAAAATTTTCTTTTTTAAAAAATAACAATGGATAGTTTATTGCTCAATTTGTACTAATTAACTCGCTCTCCTTTGCCATTGGGTACTCAAGTGGTTGCAAATTGGCAATGAAAATAAGCTGTCTCTTTGGTCACCTCAATGTCACAAATATTTTGAAAGTATCCTTACTTTTTAACCTCAACTAGGTATATTCTGTTTATGATATTTTACTTGGGATTAGTTACTTTGCAAGTTTCCTTGCTCTTTTTGTTGCAAGAGGGTGTGCATGAATGTTGATGATGAACAAACTTTGAGCTGGGTTACTTCTAATGACAGAAATGCAATATACACAAACCTATGCATGTGTGTGTATTGCATGAAAAAAATATATATTTAAAACCTTGATTTCACATTGATTTTTTTCCATTGTAACAACTAATGTGATTAAATTCTTTACCCTTTAAGACTAACATAACTTTTCTTTTTCTTTATAATATGCCATTGAGATTTTTTACCTCTCTTCCAAGATGAAAACATACTTTAAACAAAAAATTCTCAGCTGAAGTTATGTTTTATTGATTTTAGAGAGAGAGGGAAGGAGAGGGGAAGAGAGAGAAAGAAACATCAACGTGAAAGGGAAACATTGATCGGTGGCCTTTCATATGCTCCCCGACCAGGGATTGAACTGGCAACCTAGGCATGTGCCTTTGCCAGGCTTTGAACCCACAACCCTTTGGTGTATGGGACATGCTCCAACTAACTGAGCCACCCAACCAGGGCTACTGTCTTTTAATTGAAAATTTTTGTCTCATTCATTATCATTTTTAAAGGAGGTAGAAGAAATAACTTGAGCAATCATAGAATGTTTGAACTGCCAGGGCATTTAGAGATCATTAGTACATTCCTTTCGTTTTACAGGTAAAAAATATTGAATGTTCAAACAGAGTGGACAACTTGCCCTAAGTTGTATGTATGTATATATGTGTGTGTGTATAAATACACACACACAAACACACACACACATCTTAAATTGTTAAAAATTATTTGCCATAACCCTCTGGAGTTGGGCTTTGGTGAGTTCCCTATAAAGAATTTTAGGATTCTCAGACAGAGTTGTCTTTGGGTCTAGTTTGGGACTGATTCTTTTCCCTTAAGAGACTGCTCTGAGGTCATACCTGAGGGTAGGAGTTAAATCGGGCCTCTCTCAGACCAACCTCAATTAGTTTAGAAACCCAAGGGATTATCAAACCATTCCATATTTAGAATGAGAAAAACTGTTATGCCCCAGGGACAGTCCAAGTCTCAGGTGACTCTGAACTCAGGCAACCTGTGTTTCTGCCCTGATTGTCCTGTAATTTAAGAAATTTTCAAGATAAATGGTGTGCCTACGACTAACTTCTAACATGTAAAATTAGGTAAATAAGTAAATAATCTGAAAATCTTGGAAATCACAGAACTCATCTAATTCAATTTCCTTATTTATAGAACAGTAAAACAAATATGGTTTAAGTTTTCAAGTATATTAAATTATTGTGGCACCAAATACATAGTGAACAATTTGTTCTAACATTTTTAAGAGTTAGAAGAAAAATATGCAACAATGTGCTTTAATTAGATATAAAACAGTTTTCTGATTAAAGTGTTTTTGGATTACTAGAGTTAAAACTTTCTACATAATATTTTAGGCCATTTTAATTTCAAATAGAAGTCAGATAAATATAACCAGTGTGCTACATTCATTAAAAACACATTTTGTAATTTTGCTACAAAATCATTATCATTACCATCTTACATCTAATCAGATAGATTTAACATAATCATCTAACATTTTAAGACTGTTATCCCTCATCTCCAGTAGAAGCTTTTCTTGGATTGTTTCCTTCCTTCCTTCCTTCCTTCCTTCCTTCCTTCCTTCCTTCCTTCCTTTTGCATTTTTTTATTGTTGTTCAAGTACAGTTATCTCCATTTTCCTGACACCACTTTCCCCTTCACCACCCACCCCGACCTCCCACTTTCAAACCTTCCCCCTTTGGCTCTGTCCATGGGTCCTTTATAAATGTTCCTTGATGACCCTTCCCCTTCTTTCTCCCTTCATCCCCAGATTGTACTTTCTTGTATTTGCTTCTTTTGTCTTGATTGTGCTATCTTGCATTTGTTCTATATGGCTAAGGGCAAAACAGTAAAAAAATGTTACTAGACTTAAATACTTACTTCTACCTCTATTAGAACTTAATATTGTAGATAATTACGAAACATCATAACATAATCTTGGTGAAGTTATTAAGACCCATATATGCTTCCATAGTGAATAAATAAATCAGTAAGAATGGTGTTTTGTACAACTAGTTTTACACACACATGATTTTTTTCAATATTATTAAAAACCCACATAAATATAATAGTGGTCAATCCTTTTACTTGAAAAATTGCATTCTTAAACTCACAGAACAAAGAAGAGAAATTAAAGCTTCCCTTTAGAAGATGTTGTAAAAAGCTGTCCCTGAACCAAGGAAGTAATTTGATAAAGACAGTGGTCAATTAGAAATAGAAACTGCTGTTTAACTCCTGGAATAAAGCCCTGGAAACAGACCGCTACATGGCTACACTTTATAGGCTTTCCTGGGCTATTAGCTTTATTGTTCAGAAGATATTGATTGATGCAAAAGAATCAGTAACTTTAACTATTTCTTGGAAGAAATGAATAATTATCTTATATTAAAACTTAAAATATTACACATTTAAATTCATGGTGCTGCCTTGGTAATTTTCATTACACTGATTTGTTGTTATAAAAACTCATCCCTGAAACCCCCTTGTCTGGCACTTTTCTTTTAGCAAAATCTAATAGGGAGGAATTTCACCAAATTTTCATGTCATAATGATTTCTTTTCTTAGTTGGGGAAGATTTTTTTTTAACCTACTTTAAAATAGTCAGGAAAACAAGTGCTGAAGGCATATCTAGTGGTGCAGTGTCCTTAGTTCTTCAGTACAAGTTGTTTTCTGAAGTTACATACAAATATTATTGTAAATTTATTGTGAGGGGAGATAGGTGTCAAAACTGGTACACCGTGACTTTAATGTGTGAAGAGCCCATCTATCATTCTTTATTTTATAACTGATCTTGTTTGTCCTCAATCCCTTATGTTCACAAAGGGAGAAAACACTTAATGTCAATTCAAAATAATTTTATTTTTCCCCAGTTTAAACAATTTTTAAAAAAATGGGGTTTGACAAATAGTTCATGTCTTTTCTTCCTCCTTTTCTAAGCCTTTCCAAGATGGTTTTCAACTGGAGAAATGGAGAAGAGCCCACTCCCATCGTTGTTGAAAGAGAGCCCCGTGCACATTTGTTGTTCTTCCATTGAGGTTAAATCCCACTTTTTTGGTGTATTTACCCTCTCCTAACTGGGGGCAGAAAATGGTAAAGAATTGCCAGGAAAGAAACCAAATATCAGAAACCAAAAATACTTAAAAAATATTTTCATTGCATTCTTTTTCATAATACTCCTGGAGTTTTATGGAATGTTATCCCTATTTTAGAAATAAAAAACCAGTAAAGAAATGAAGGTCAGGAGGATACCAGCCTGTAACCTGGAGTCTCTGTGCTGTAGAATTCTATCGATCTGGCATATTTACTGGAGTGACTACATTGTTCTTGAAGTTTTGGGAGCATCAACAAAGCCTAAAACATTGGCCCTGTCCTTAAGTAACCTACTGTCTAGTTAGGGAGATAAGACTGACATGCTATTGATTAAAGATGGCAAATGAGTGTTCCATGAATCAGCACTGTCATAGTTCACAGACAGAGTGATTGATTCAGGCTGGACTGGTGAAAGAGCATTTTGTGGAGTGGGTGAAGTGTCAGCTCAGGTTAGCAGGCTGGATAGGATTCATACTGGGGGGGTGCAGGGACAGTGCTGGTCCAAGGGAAGGGCATGACTGTATGAAATGTGTGGAAGGGGGAGACAAAAAGTTTATTTGAAATATAATCTATTTCTTTAGTTAATCGACCATGTAAGAAGTACTTAAGAAGGCTTAATAAGACTGAATAAGTAGCTTCAACATGTCATATTTTGAGAAATAACTATGTTCTCCAGATTATTAGTTTCCTGAACAGGACTACTGGTAAAAGCTGTGACCAAGAGGAAAACTCTGTCAGTACTGTAAGGTGGCTGCTATGAAGTCACATGCAAATCCTAAAAGAAATCGGTGATCAAGGCCAGGATCCAAAGAATGTGGAAACTGGTTGTTGTTTCAACAAGGCTGCAGTGATGTGAGTAAATGCAGAAGGAAGACAGGTATCTTTACGTGTGAGTAGAGTGCAGAGTTCAGAGGCTATGACACCTGAAGGCAAGATGGCTGTATGGGAAGTTGGTTAATTGGTGGAAATGCTCTAATCCAAGAAAGACTCTAGTCTTGAAAGTGGCCAGAGGAAGGGAGGGCTCCATCCCTGAGGCAGTCACAGGCTCCATGATGAGTAAGGGTCTTTTAAGCTGTCTGGAAACCTCATCCAATTTTGAGGCTTATGGGTTCCATGCAGATGTATGCGACTTACTCCAGGCAGCACAATTTACTAGAAATAATAGATTTGTGAGCCAGACAGACCTGGAACTCAGACAAGTGTCAGCTGCATCATTGGCTCTATGTCTGGTTTTGGGGCAGTAACTTTAATATCCATTAAAACATCTCTTTAATGGAGATTAAACCTCACAATTAAAGAGTCATGCTGAGAATTGTTGGTAGATGAGGCGATATATGTAGACCGGCATGTAATAGACATTGAATAAGTATTATTTTTTTCTTCCCCTTATTGATGTCACTTTCCCATTCTCAGATGCTTTAGAGGCACTTTCCCTAGGTGCCTCACAGTATCTCAGATCAAATGCCTGCCATTGAATTCATTATCTTCACCCCCAAGCCCGCTTTTCTTCCTGTCCCGTAAACCTGTTTGTGTTTACGGCACTAAGATGCTCCCTCACGATGATGAGCCCTTAACCCAGAGGCTCAAAGGTTGCAGAGCCAGGATTTAGGGTGAGGAGAGAGATGTGAACTGTGCCAGGAGAGGATCATATTGTCTTTATTGGAAAAGTTTGATATTTTGGTCTTAATGTATTTTCTGCAATAGTTTTTATTTTAAAACTATTGCATTAAGATGTTATCTTGATTAATGAAGTTTTTGGCGTCTCCTTAGATGTTGTCCATGAGGCAGGCGCCGCACCTGCCTCACCCTAGTCCCAGCCCTGAAATGATGCTCAACCTGCAGAAATGCTGGCTGTGTTCTGCATTTTATTCTTTAAAATTTGAATTAGTTTGTCCACATTTAAAAATTAGGAGAGGTCACGTAAGAGTCCAGATTCCTGGCTCTTCTCGAAAAATTTTAAAATCTGACGACACTAGGTCTGTATTTTCCATGAACGCAGCTGGATAGAGATGAGCAAGGGCTACCTTCTGTGGAGCGGTCGTGGACTCTCCAGGTGCCACAGGTCCTGCCGTTCCGTCTCTGAACATGCCCACGTGTTCCTGTGCTTTACCTTGTCACCCCATCTTTTCTTCTTGCATTCTCATTCTCTTTCTTTTCCTTTGCTTGTTGTCCCTTTCAGATCAAACATTTCATTGTACTTTATTCTTTTCTTTTTTTCCAGTTATATAAGGTTTTCATTGCTTTTTAAAAATGTCATCGACAAAGTTCTTGAGTGATGTGTACCTAACCTCGTTTTTCACATAATCCTTGTCGTTCTTTTGTTTTTTCTTAATTTTTATTGTTTATACTATTACAGGTGCCCCCAGCCCCTCACCCCGCTTTGTTCTTTCAGCTACTCTTCTACCCATTTTTTTCTGGCTAACTCTTCTTCATGTTATGCTGCTTTATATTCATAAGATCGAAAAACAGTAGAGCTTTAAAAAAAGTTAGTGATTTTTAAAAAAGTTTCTCCCCCTTATTTATAGGCAAGAAAGCTGAAACAGAAGAAAGCTGAGACTTGTCAAAGTTCATTCAATTGATATGTGAAACAAATTAGACCCAAGCCCATATCCTGGAAGATAAACTTCTTCAATCCCCTTCATTAATGTTTGTAAGAGCCTCTCTTCTCTTCTCTCCCAGCTCAATAAAGCTAAATCAACCATTAAACCATTGTCATGGTAAATTTTCACTTGTGGTAAAATTATCTTTGTTTTGGGTTGTGTCCCTTGCCCCAGAAAGCAACAATTTTAGTTAAAAATGCTGGGATGCCGTGGAGAGAGCAGAGTAAGAGCCCCAGGGCCTTCTGGTACAAGATAAAGTGGGTGTATTTTTGCTGTGATAAATGACAAAAGGGGAAGGAAAAAGAGGAGGAAAGAGAACCTGTCCTGTTTCAGCATGACTGCAGGGGGTCTGTCTAGGGGAAAGCCGAACCAGGTTGCCGGGACTGGAGCCAGGACATCCCTTTGCTTCCCCTCCTCTTTCCTACTTGAGATCGCAGCTGAGAAAATTATTACATAGCACTTGGAGAGTTTTCTTTCTCTTGCCACAGATCGCAGTGGGGGTAGTGTTTTACTGCGCACTTTCTAAATGTCCATTTTATTTATGAAGACTGAGCACTGAAGGGATAAAAGAGCGAAAAGTGACTTGTGCAATGAGAGGTTCTTGAAAATCTCTAACATGAAACAATATGGGAGAGTGAGGATCAAAACTTGAATATTTGTGGCCTCTTTGCTAATATTTGTTAAAAGGGATTGCAATCAGGGCTGACAGTGATCCTGCTGCAGTGCTGTCTAAGAGTTTGTGACAAAGAATTTGTAAAGGAAGGGCGTGATGGTCTTTACCAGTCACTTAAACACTAATTCAGATATTACTGTGAAAGTCTGTTATAGATGTGACTAAAGTCAATAATCACTTGACTCTAAGTAAGGGAGATTATCCTAGATAATTTGTGTGGGTTGGATTTAATCAGTTGACAGGCCTTAAGAATAGAGCTGAGGCTTTCCCTGAATAAGAAGAAATTCTGCCCATTGGCAGTAGCTTTAGTCCTTCCTGAGAGTTCCAGACTGCCTTTCCTGACCCTACAGCTTTCAGATTTGCCTAGATAGCACCAACAGTTGTTTGAGCCAGTTCCTGGCAATAAACGTCTTATGTATTGCATGCTGGTCTGTTTCACTGGTTGAATTCTGACTAAGTGGACAAAGGAGAGGGGTGCTGGGATTGTGTTGTCCTGTGTATAGCATTGGCATCTTGAAGATGCTATAGCTGAGAACTGAGGTGGGAAAAATGGACATGCTTAGATGTCCAACCTTAGTCCAGATGCTCTTGTAAAATTAGTGAAAGTGTTCTGATTTAGAGGAAGTGGTTCACACTGGCTACCTACAGTGAAATAAAATTTGATAGGCTGATAATCATGTCCTATGTTCCAAACTACCCCAAATGGTGTGGATTTTATATTTTTTCAGACTTCAACAGTGGAAGTTCCTCAAGTCATACCAAGCTCGTTTGCCACTTCTGGATATCAAGGAAAAAATATCAAGCAATTGTACGTTTGAGAGGCCAGATACAGAGGTTGATGATTTTTATTGTCCTTATCCTAGAGACCTCATTTAGAATATAAGAAGTTCTTCCCTGGAAGCATTAATAATACACTGTGCTAGTTATTAAAGCATTTCCCATAAAAATGCTTCCTTTCTTCAGCCTCCTGCTTTCTGTACGGGTCCCAGCTTTTTATCACATTTCTTTTACAGAGAGCCACCTCAGTGTGGCTATGCCTGGCAGGAGAACAGGGAGGGCTCAGGGAAAACTAATTGGTATGTAGGCAGTTTGTTCTCACTCCTTGGCATAGCTGAGTTAACAGAGTTAGGTTTGTGTGACTCATAAATCATTTCAGAATATTAGCAGAAATGGCATCTATAAAGAAAATATAAAGACTAGAGAGATCAAAACTTAAAAGCAAACTATTAAAATGAATAAAAATGTATTAAAGTCATGAGAAGATGCTGGCAATGTATTAACAAATGAAGTAACCGTATATTTTATCAGAGTTTTTGTGTTATAGGCTTCATTTAAACAATGTTACATGTAGAGCTGGAATTCTCAATGTCTATTTATTTTATAATGTCTCTTAAAAATGTTTCTAGAGAGCTACCAATCATATGTCTAAAGTCAGTGCTCAAGTCTGTTATGATTTTGCAGAAAGTACTAGTCAATCTTTTATTGAATAATTTTATAATTCTATAGTGAGGATAATTTTTCTGGACAATAGTTATGTAAGTCAGCACTTAGAGGCTTAATAAATTTCAGGTTAGGAAAAAAACCCCATTGTTTTAGATAAAATGAAGTTCAGTTATATATAACAGAAAAGCCAAAGCAACAGAGATTTGTAGAAGTTTTGTTATCCAGTGAAAGGTGGCTAGAGGTACGATGTCTGGGGCGGCCACCCCTCCATCATCAGGGAGCCAGGAACTGGTATGTTTCTGCTCCATCGCCTTGGAAAATGGCTTCATCCTCAATTCATAGTTCAAGATGGACGCAGGTGTGCTAGTCATCATGTTTGTGTTCTAAGCAATGAGGAGGACAAAAGGCACTTCCCAGCTCAGCCAGAGCCTGTGAAGAAGCCTCCATGGATGTCCATACAGCACACCCTCTTTTATCGCAGTGTTTGACACTAAGTCCCTTCACGGTGTGGGGTGTTATGGAGCGTGGAGAGACTGTTGCGTAGCGGATGCGTTATTACCCTGAGTGAAGCAGGGCGACGATGTGGAAAGTAAAGCACTACCAGCCTCTAACACACGTCTCTGTCTGAAAGCACATTGAAAAGAAAAGGAAGCAGAAACAGTACGTGCATGGTCTAAATTGGAAAGGGAGCTAAGATCAGGATTCTTAAAAATCTGACTTGTAATAGAATAATCACTTTATCCATTTCTCACCATGAACTGGGGTATTTTGATTTCTTGGTGGTCTGCTACATGGCTTTGGAAGTTGATGTAGTGTAACTAGAGCAGGCAGAAGAGAATGAGTTCCTGGAGTAGGTGTGGGAGCACACAGATGTGGTGAGTGTGTGTGTGTGTGTGTGTGTGTGTGTGTGTATGAAATGGTCTGGTAAGTGTGGAGATGTGAATGGACTGGTGAACGTCTGGCTAACAAATGGAACCTTCCTTATATGCTAATGAACTAAAAATTTGGAGGTCCATTGTGTTTTGGAAATGGACTGTGATGGATATACTGGACAGAGATTTTAAAGCATAATTTTTCTTCTCCCTTTCTGTTTAGGGGACTATGCTTTTGTGGTAATGCGTGGTAATGCTTTGTATAACCTTCCATTCTCTTTTATTTCTGAGCATTGTATAGTCTCCTTTTGTAAATGGAGTAGATTTATGTAGATAAAGGAGTGTTTTAGAATTTATGCAGTCTTCAGGTTGGCTGGATGTTGGGGAGAAATCTTTGAATCTAAGCAATAATCTTTGTGCCAAGATTTTAGGGATTCCAAAATCCTCTGGGGAACTTTTTCAGTGCTAACTGGAGCATGTAGCCAATCACAGGATTTCTAAGGCTCATGAGAAAACATTACGATCATTTGATGGTGTCTTAGAGGAGACATATATCTGAAAATTGGATAAGATTGTAATTACAGTCTTAACTCCAGCTCCTTCTCCACCTCCATCTCCTAGATTTAGTGGGCTGGGAATTGTGAAGTATGACGAATGCTTAAAAGTACACAAGTCAGAACAGCTTAGACTTCTACATACCAACAGAGCAATTATTGCCCTCTATTTTAGCCCAGGACCCCAGGGAGCACACAGCTACTAGGAAATATAACTGTAGTACTGTTTAAACAAATAGTATGCCATGTGGCTTCCTTAAATAGCCAGTTTTAGGGTATGGTTAAAATAAAGAGTGAATAACAATATTTCAGAGGAGGTATGTTCCATGTGATTTTCTAGGTTTGTTCTTATTACGGTATTCAGTTATGTGACAAATTAAATGTTCAATAATTCATCTATAGCTCAATGTCCTGCCTTCAGAACACATGAGAAATTTCAAAGTGCTTTATCCACAGAAGCCTATCAAAGTTTTGAGGTGGCTAATCTTATCAGAGGAAATGTCTAATATCATTCTTAACAAACTTCAAAAATTTTATCCTAGGAATTTGCATGTACGTCATGTTTAATAATACTGCAAAGCTCCTTAAATATTATAAATTGTGTTGGTAAATGAAAGATTTAACAATTGGAAGCATCTTTATGGTTTATGCTTAGACCTATGTTACTACATCATGAAAAACACTACTTATAATAAAAAATAGTATGCCAACTTTCTTAAAATTGGTAAACCCTAAGTAACTATTACATAAACATCAAAACTTTAAAGTATTTTAATGTAAGTAGTTGAGTCAAAACAAAGTTTCTGATATATACGGGTGTTCTTCCTCATGTAATATGTGACATTCTTTTTTTTCTCCTTTTTTCCTACTATACACATTAAAAACATTATTTTCTACTTTACACTGCTAATTTTAAATTGACCTCAAACCCAGGTAGCTTTTTCTTCAGTGCTCCATTACAAATGTTGGTATTTTTACCTTAGGGAATAATCAGCTTACTGATTCCAAAGAAATTATGATAAATTCTCTAATTTCTGGGGGTGAAAAAAACACCTGAGGATCAAACTTTTCCCAGTTATAGAAATTCTGAGAACAATTCACTCTAAATCCCTCTACTCTTTAACTTAATTGAAGGACAATAATGTTTTGTAGCTCTTTTCCAGTTTCAAGGCATTCAAGGCACTCAGAAAAAGATTTTCCAAGTGAAGGATCCAGAAACAAACCCTGGGATGTAAGCACTGTATACAAATATATACATCCATATACCCATAGGATCATGTAGGCTTCAGAGAAGGTCACTACAACACCCTAAACTTCTATGTAAACAAATAGTCCTCTTAGAAGTTTTAAGTCTTGTGTGGGCAGGACTAGACAGACAATAGTGTCATGATTTCAATACAACTTTAGCTGAGAAGTAGGGAGGAAATGACTGTGGAAAAACTATTTTTTCTTAATTTAATTAGCATTATTAGATGCCAGCAATATGCCTGGTATTATACTAAGCACCAGTCTTATAAGGATGAATAAGATGAAGTCTGCTTCAAGGTGAATAAAATAAAGCTCAAGTTTTTAGTTTAAAAATTGCCTCAGTTTTTTAATGATATAAAATCACTATATGTTAAGTGAAAGGCACACTTTAAAAAAATCTGGAAGAACATAGAAAAAGCAATTTAATGGTATAAAAAATGTAAATCAACTATGTGGTGCTCTTTAACCTGGAATCAGTCATGAGTTTAACAGTAATGGATTTATACTCATTAGGACTAAGAGACTTGTAATTTTAAAAGGAACATGATATTTAGGTGACAGTTTAAAAGGCATTAAATGACCATGTTCAACCTTGCATTTCACAAATCTTTAAAAGGGTAACAAAAATATTTGTAATGTGACTTGCTCTATATTTTGTATTTGCCACAACTTTTAATTGCCATTATGCTAGTGAATTAAATTGCATTGATTTAAGGTTATTTAAAAAAAAAAGACTTGAAAAGGACTTTAAAAGAGACGGTTCTTACAGACTCTATTCTATATATTTAAAACCTACTTATTATTGCCATTTTTTTCCTGTTTAGGGTGTTTGCTTTAATAAAATGCCTTGTTTATAACAATGAGATATTAGGAAATACAGGCTTTAACAGTGATACTTGATAAAGTATATTTTGAGGACCAGTTCAATTTATTCAAAGTATAAATTGAGACTATTAAAAAGTGACCACATTTTTGGCATCTTGAACCTGGGCTAGTGAGAGAACCCAGGGATGAAGTGAGGGGTGGGGACTGTTAGATCATAGAGATCCCACCATGAGAGGCCTGAGGCCAAGGGAAGAGTTGGTAATGTGTACAGAGGGTTTCTTGGTGGCTGCTCCCTAAAAGAAGACTCTGTCTACTTTGTGCACTCACATAGAACCATTTTGGGCTGGACCAAGGTCAAATCTGCAAAACTTCACACTGTCCTTGAATTTACTTTATTGTGTACTGGGAGACCACTGGTTGCTATGCATGGTTCTATGATTTTTCAGAACATTCCACAAGGGTAGGATTTGCAGGTGCAGAAAAGGGCAGGTTCTCCTTTTGCCATTAAAGTGGGTTGTTGCCTGGGCCAGGATGATAGTTTCTGTTGGCATACCCATGTGAACAAGCAAGTCTTCCTCAGGAACAGGCATGGTGGGTGGACCTGGGGCTGTATTCACGTTTGGATGTCAGCAGGAAGCAGGTGATGTAGCTGTGTTGTGCTGGTTTCTCTCTATGTTACAGGGAAGGTACTGCTGTCATATCTTGAAGTAATGCATAAAGCCAAGAGTTTACTCTTATAAACTCTTGGCTTTATATTAAATGATAATATTAAAGTAGGTATGATAATATTAATGATAATATTAAATATTAAATGATAATATTAAAGTAGGTATGAAGAGGTTAGGAGAGACAGCTGTGCAAGCCTTTGTCTCAAATGCTAGCAATTTTTGAGACTGGAGTATCAAAATTTGGTGGGACCTTATATTCCAAACACCTTGCAAAGCGTAAAAGGTCTCGATGAAGATCATGTTAAATTCTTTCCTACTTTCTCTCCCTCTTTCAAGTTTTCTTTTCAATGGTTCCTGTCTTACTAAATGCAGATTTTCAGTCTGACAATGAGAGTTATATTTATGTCTATGTCTGTATCTCTCTCTGTCTCTAACTACCTCTTTATCTCTACATATAATGACTCTTTTCCCAGGTAAAACAAAGAAGGCCTTTGTTTAGGACATGTGATTAAATCTTCTCTTTGGGCAGAGAGAATAAAAACAGAGATTGTATGTTATTTAGGCATGGATGATACTCTATTGGAAGTACCACAAAGATATTTTGGGGTGAAAGCATTCCCTAGGAAACACTCTAAAACATTATCCAAATCAGTTAATGATAATAAATAAAAGAAACTTTATAAGCTCTTTGGATAAAATATTCTGTGTCAGCTATCTGTGAAGTGATATTTGTGTTTCTTTAAATAGCAGCATTTTGAAAGGAGATTGGATTTTGCAAATCAATTCTGTCATTTTACAGTTTTCTGAATATATACAATATTCACACATATAAAATAGGAAAGAATAATACAAGTTATTAATGTATAGGTTTAGGATTAAAGGTTGCAAATTCATGTGATTCATGTTAAGGTTTGTTTTATTTAAAAAATTGTGGTAAAATATACATAATATAATATGTATCATTTTAACCATTTATTAAGTATACCGTTTAGTGTGAATACATTCATGATGTTTCATGTTGTTACATTTTGAAAATCTTTGTAACCTTCTTCCAAATCACAATTTTCTGTCTCCATCTACTGGTAGAAGGAAAAGATAGAAAAAAGGATTAAGAAAAAAATGGGTGGAAGATTGAGGAATAAACACAATTGATTAAAAATGTAGATGAAGGTTTTTTTTGACATTTTAATTTTCCTGTTCTTCTACTGGTTTTATAAAGCCATAAAACACTACCCTAAAATCAGATGGAGTGACCCCAAAGGCAAGGGAAGTAAAGCTAAAAGATAGATAAATGGGACTATTGTGAAACTAAAGAACTCCTGCACAGCAAAAGAAACTGCCAACAAAACAAAAAGGCAACCAAATGAATGGGAGAAGGTATTTGCAAACAACAGCTCTGACAAGGGGTTAATATTCAAAATACATAAAGAGCTCATACAACTCAACACCAAACAAACAAGCAGTCCAGGTAGAAATGGGCAGTGGACTTGCACAGACACTCCTCCCAAGAAGACGTGCAAATGGCCAACACATATATGAAAAGATGTTCAACTTCACTAGCTATTAGGGAAATGCAAATCAAAACTGCAATGAGATACCACCTCGCACCTGTTAGAATGGCTAGTATCAACAAGACAAGTAATCACAAGTGTTGGAGAGGTTGTGGATAAAAAGAAACCCTCATTCACTGCTGGTGGAAAGCAGTATGTGGCGGCAGTTCCTCAGAAAATTAAGACTGGAGTTATCATAGGACCCAGCATTCTTTCTTCTGGGTATCTACCCCCAAAATTTGAAAACATTTATTCACAAAGATACATGCACTCGTATGTTCATTGCAGCATTGCTCACAGTGGCCAAGACATGGAAACAACCAAAGTGTTCCTCAAAAGATAATTGGATAAAGAAGATGTAGTACATATATACTATGGAATACCACTCTTCTATAAGAAAAGATGAAATACTGCCATTTGTGGCAACATGGATGGACCTTGAGAATATTATGCTAAGTGAAAGAAGTCAGTCAGAAAAAGCTGAGAACCATATGATATCACTCATACATGAGATGTAAAACTGAAACTCATCGACATGGACAACAGGGAAGGGGTAGATAGTACAGGGTAAAGGGGGCCAAACGTATGGTGATAGATGATGATTTGACTTTGGGTGGTGGGCACTCAGTGCAATATGCAGATCATGTATCGTAGAAATGTACACCTGAAACCTATAGGATCTTATTAACCAATGTCACCCCAATAAATTTAATTAAAAAATAAAGCAAAATAAATCAGATATAGTAAAAGCAATTATGTTTTATAGGTATAAGATGCTTTTTGAAATAGATATTTCTTTACTTTTATGACTATGTTCTTGGTTAGAAAATTGTTGCAATAATACATCAGAAATATGATATATTTTAAAGGAGATTTTATTGTTGTACTAAAACTTCTGATAGAATTTTGAGCTCTAGACCTGGAAGATACAGTAGGGATCGCACCTTTGAATTCCTCATTTTATAACCAAGAAAAGTGAAGTCTATAAAGATTTATCCTTTTATGTAGCTATTTATCTGCCTAGCACATGCTTTGTTCCAGAAAGTATTTTGAAGTAGTTTGTAAGATACATAAAAGATAGAAAGATAACAAATAAGAAGTAGATAAAAAAGGCACAGGGGAAGGCCAGAAAGAACAGGATCATAAAAACTGTCAGGACAGAAACTAACTCAGAAATACCCACTTTTAAATCCTAGGCGTAATCTTCCAGAGGAGAGCAGAATTCTTGGGAAACTCTAATTCAGGAGGGTTAAGAAGAACTTTTCTTTCAAAAGATTCTGGACCTACCTTAGTAGCTTTTGCTACTTGTTCTTTTGTTTCAAATTCCACAAAGGTAAATCCCTTTGAATCTTACAGACTTATAATGTGGTGTAGTTACTTAAACAACATTGCTACATTTCCCAAATACTCTTTGGACCCAGTTGTGATTAATGCCTTTTAGCAAGTAACTCCTATGATAAATTAGAAGCAGTAATAAATGTGTAATAAGTCTCACTCAATAATGTCAATCCATTTTTACTTGAATATTAAATGTATTCCCAGGCATTTGATGGGCAATAAGCCTCAGACTAGACTCTAAGCATTCTTCTCACTAATGTATAGAAGGAAATATGATTAGTTAGCCAATTCGCTTACTTAAGAGATAAAAAATCATTAGATTGTTCAGAATATGGACTTCTACTTACAGGACAAGAATAAAGTGTCTTCTGAGAATTTTATCAACAGAGCACATTTTCTAAATCAGCATCTTCAAACATTTTATTACAGGAGACGGTAACAAATTCCCAGGACTGTTTCTTATGGTATCTCTCACTGAAAGCTCATTGGGTCTCTTTTGGGTGCAATTCAGTAAAAGCTCTCTCTGAATAATGTGAAGCCTTCTCCTTCAGTCCTGGGAAGGACACTGGTGTGCCGGGTCCCATGCAGGGCAGCTGGGGCTTCTTTCTTGTTCAGCCATCGGGGAAGAGAACTAAAGCTTGGCATCATGAGACTTCCTGGAACTCAGCTTTCCCCCAATCAGTGTTTTACAAACATATTTTGGACATGTGAATCTTCCAGAGTGTTTATGTATATTAAGGTTCACTCTTGATGTTGTATATTCTCTGGGTTTTGAGAAACATGTAGTGATATGTATCCACAATTGTAGCTTCATATAATAAATTACTTTCCTGCCTTAACAATCCTCAGTGCTCTGCCTGCTCATCCATCCCTCCGCCTTAATTCTTGGCAACTACTGATCTTTTTACTGTCTCTTTACATTTGCCTTTTCCTCCGTGTCATGTAGTTGGAATCATACAGTATGTAGCCTTTTACACTGGCTTCTTTTGCTTAGAAATATGAATTTAAGTTCCCTCCATGATTTTTCATGGCTTTAGAGCTGAATAATATTCTATTTTTTAGATGTACCACCATTTAAATGACCTCTTCACCTGCTAAAAAACATCTTGGTTGCTTCCAAATTTTGACAGTTATGAATGAAGCTCCCACAAACATTCACATGCAGGTTATGTGTAGACACAGGCTTTCAACTTATTTGGGTAAACACCAAGGATTGTGATTGCTAGATCATGTGGTAAAAGCATGTTTGATTTTGTAAAAAACTGTCAAACTATCTTCCAAAGTGGTTGCACCATTTTATATTAACACCAGCAAAGAATGAGAGTTCCTGTTGCTCCACATCCTCACCAGCATTTAGTGTTGTCAGTGTTCTACATTTTTTGCCTTTCTAATAGTGTAAAATGGTATCTCATCATTTTCATTTGCATTTCCTTAAATGATATGTGATGTTGAGCATCTTTTCATGTGCTTGTTTGCCATTCTTATATCTTCTTTGGTGAGGTCTTCATATCTTTTGCTCGATTTTTATTTTATTTTTTTTTAAAGATTTTAGTTATTTACTTTTAGAGAGAGGGGAAGGGAGGGAGAAGGAGAAGGAGAGAAACATCAATGTACGAGAGACACACATCGGATGCCTCTCACATGCCCACAACCTAGGCATGTGCCCTGACTGGGAATCCAACCAGTGACCCTTTGATTTGCAGGCTGGCCCTCAATCCACGGAGCCACACCAGCCAGGGGCTCTTTTTTTTCTTTTTTGCTTGATTTTTAATTGGATTGTTTGATTTCCTGGACCACTGAAGGGACCTTCCAACCATAGTTCCCTTCTCAAACTCCCTGTCTGGCTCAGTTGTCAGACACACTGGCCGATAAACAGGGTTTGCTCCGTTCTTGAGAGCCCCAGCTTGCACTCATGCCTTAAAGAAAATGATGCTTCTTTGTTAGAGCAAGACTCTTCCTACTTCTTTTCTCTGCTAATGGAGACATTTGGGAAAAAGCCACTGAGTAATAAAGTGTCCAGGAGTCAAACATGTTACCCACACATATTTTTCTGGTAAACTATTTTGTGTAGGGAACCCTATTAGAGGCAGGAGATTCAAAGTTTAAAACATGTTCTGACTTTCAAGGAACCTACAATTGATTTAGGTGGTTAGAGCTTTTGGTCCAAACAAAGTCCCCCAACTATTAGTTATACCAGAATACCACTTTCTATTTTTAAACTTTTGCATGTACCTAGGAGACGTAATATTTTAAAATATAAACTTCAAGTAGTAAATGGAACATCAGTATCTACAGATGATGAAAACAAAGCTGTTTTGATTGAAATGGTAGGGCACACCACTTGCCCAGTCTCCTCTTTTTCTCATCTGCTGACTTCTGAGCGGTCTCATCAGCATCCCACTCCAGAAACACATATAAATGCTGCTGGGTGCTTGGAAAGATCCTAGATTCATATTTAGAAGACTGGGATTTTATTCTTGACTCACTAATAACCTTGGGAAACACTTTAGTCAGGTCATTAGGAAACGTTTGACTCATACAAGCTAACCAGGTTTCCGTGTTGCAGGTCTTCTTCCATGAGTACTGAGGCTTTCTCAGAGGGGCTACACTATACAGGAAGATGACTTGGGAGGCTCTCCATGGTCCTCACCACTTCAGCATCATTCTAACACTCAAGAAGGCAGTGTGGAAGAGTGGAGGGCTCAGAGTTTCAGTCCCTGAGTGGAGGCTGCTCATTCCTTATGTTCCAGTGACAATGAAGAAGGCAGGCAGTCAAGGAACGCATTCTCCTGACTCTCTGTCTTGCTGCTGCTAAGGCATGTTTTGTTTTTGCTTTTGTTTGTTTTTCTCAGAAACAACACCTTCTCCAGTCTTCATCCAACATTTATGTTATCCCACCTCCTACTTGTTGCTGTTGTCATCCCAGCAGCTTGTGTCACCCGCTCACCCAGTGCAGCTCATTGCTTCCAATTCTTTAAGGACTTTAGCATTGGAGGCATTGCATTCCTCCCCTTTGTATTGAGTCTTGCCAAAGTTGGGCATTACCTGAGTGTCCATGTGGTCAGCCTATCCAGTACTTAGTTTCTTGATATTTTCTATTCTTGTTTTTAAGGATTTTATTTATTTATAGAGAGAGGGGGAGTGAGGGAGAAAAAGAGGGAGAGAAACATTGATTGGTTGCCTCTCACACAACCCCAAAGGGGAACTTGGCCCACAGCCCAGGCATGTGCCCTGACCAGGAATCGAACTGGCGACCTTTTGGTTCATAGGCCAGCCCTCGATCCACTGAGCTACATCAACAAGGGCTAGTTTCTTGCTGTTTTCCACTGCAGTGTGACCTACAGCCTAATCCACTTCATCCTCCTACATCAGTGATCCACTGGAACGGCTTGCTTTCTGAAGCTTTAAGTTCCATTACTCTCTGACAAAAATCTATCAAAAACCTTTTTTTCCACCAAACCTACCACATTCCCACCAAATCTGTTCTTTGATAGCATCACCCTTTGCCAGGTCTTTTCTTTATGTTCATTGGTCTCTCACATTCACATTTCCTTCTTTCTGTAGCCTGGACATTCACTAGAATCACCCTTTTGCTAGTACATCAAATTTCTATCCCCTCTGTTTTTCTCCTGCTTGTGTAAAAGTATTGGGTAAACGTGCCAAAAAGTCCATTTAGTTTTTTTCATAAGAAGGCCCTAGTAGTGCTTAGTTGTCTTTAATTTCATTTGAAACGACTTTGTTAGATTATATTGCAACAGCTGTCATATCAGCATGCATTTAAAAAAACTTATCAAAATTGGTGAATTTTTGTGCAGCAATTTTAATTTTGAAGATTGAAGAAAATACGCAGCATTTTTGGCATATTATGCTTTATTATTTCAAGGAAGGTAAAAAACGTAACTGAAATGCAAAAAAAGATTCATGCAGTATATGGAGGAGGTGCTGTGACTGGTCGAATGTGTCAAAAGTGGTTTGCGCAGTTTCTTGGTACTATTGACATTTTGGCCAAATAATTCTTTGCTGTGTGTGGGACTGTCTTATGCATGGGAAGGTGTTTAGCAGCACCCTTAGCCTCTATGCACTGGAAGCCAATAGTGGGTGGTAGCTGACCTACTCAAAATATTCAAATCAAGAAAGTTATTGGTGAAAATGAAAAATGTGTCTTTTATTTTATGGAAAAAACTAAACAGGCTTTTTGGCCAATCCAATAGAAGGGGCACTTACCTGACTCCCTCTCCTTGTGGCTGGACCTCTAGTTGAATAAAATCCCTGGCTTTGGTTCCTGCACTTGCTCCTTTCAGGAGAGGAGGAACGATGTATCTGATTGGTGAATTTTGAAGAGGGTGTAAGAGGATCAGCTCCTTCAAGATCCTCTTTGGGATTTGCCAGCTCACAGGGAGAGAGTCTGCTCAGTTGTTTCTGAACTCCTCCCTGCTACTGAGGACACACATTCTGCTCTTCTCTTCCTTGAACTGAAGGACAAGTTATTTAGCAGTGTACGAGTTTTGGCCCATCCTGCAAACCTTATCATTAATGGTTGTAAGGTATTGCCCCCTCTCCCACCAAAAATTAAAAACAGTCCCCAACTGTTGATCAATGCTTAAATGTGGGTTCTCTGCTTCTTTACTCATTGGCCAAGTGAAGCTGGATGCAAATCATGAACCAATTCATTGCTATTGTAAATTGACAGCGGAGCCTGGGTGGTGCTGGGCTATCCTTCCCTTACTGTTAGGGGATGCTCTCTTCCAATCCTCGTAGCAGCTCTGCTCACGTTCTCTGATTCTTCTGAGCGTCTTCTGCCTTGTACATGACTAGCATTTGACATTTTCTCCAGAACACGAAGAAGCTAATGGACATAAGTGTCCTTCAGTCTCTACACCACACCTGTAATATTATTCTGTCACTGCCTACCTTCTCTTCCTTCCCTCTCTCCTTAGGAAAAGCATTTCCTGCTGGTTCCAGGTTAATTTCTGCTTTTGTCTCTTGATCCTATCCTTTTATTTTCCTTCGTGTCCTTGCTCCACTTATTAATTGCTCTCTCCTTTCTTTTGTCATTGTCTGCTCTGTAAGTGTACATGTAGTCTGTGGACTAAAAACATAAACAGGCCTCTCATTTTGAATTAAAGAAGTCTCTCCCTTGGCTCTGTGTGTCTCTCGAGCTACAGCCAAATCTTGACTCCAGTCTGTGTGCTAGTTCTCTTGTCCTACATTAACTTTTCCATCCATTTCCATCAGGCCTTTACTGCCTCCCTTTCATCCCCTCCAGGGCACATTAAATCAGTCCTCGCAAAGGTCAACTCACAGGGTTTTAACTTCCCGCTGTGCAGGGAATGCTCCCAAATCTCTTTCTCCAGATTTCTTCCAGCTCTATCTATGCAAGAACAACAAAGGCTGTTTTGCTGAGCCCCACCCACACTTCAAACGGGATATGGCCCACATTGAACTCTTATCTCCTCATCAGTTTCCATTCTCTTCCCTCCCCCACAATTCTGTTTCCACTCTTCTTAACAGGTGTTTCCTATCTCAGTGGGCAACATGGTCATTCCAGCATCCTGAACCAGAAACTGAAGGCACCCTAAATTCCCTTTTCCTCTTATCTACCCCCACTTTCTGCCCAGCTCTCTATCGTACATCACTGGGTCAAGTTGATCTACTTCAGACACTTCTGACCTCTATCCCTTGGCTCTTCACTTTTACTGCCGTGGAGCAGTTCAGGCCTCTGAATGGCTCCTCTGTCTTACACGGCTGCCTCTCATCACTGGCCTCCCTACTGCTACCAAAATGGTTTTTGAAATGTAAATCTAGTCATGTTACTCTTCCATTTAGAACCCCTTCTGGTTTTTTATTGTCACTGGAGTGAATGTTCAAATTCCTTTCCATGGCACGTAATACCCTTCATGATCCTGATCCCTGCCTACCTTCAGGACCTCTTTTTGTATAAATGCCCCACTCAAGCCATCACACTGTGGCAGCATGGCATGTCTTCTTTCCAGTGTTTATGAACACATAGACATTGTTTTTTAGCGCCTAGCTGAAAGATTACCTGCTCATGGTGGCCTGCAGTTCTCTACACACCTATCACATTGTATTGTGTTACCTTTTCACATACTGTTATCATTTGCTAGACTGAGAGCTGCCTGAAGGCTATCACTTTGTCTTTATATTTGCATCCCAGTATGTAACACACTGACTAGCATATCGTCAGCATCCAGAACATGTTTGCTGAATGATAAAAAAAATGCTATATATCGACAAAGTATGACCAGAAGGAGATACACCAAAATAAAAATAGTAGATGTGCTCAAATGATAAGACTTTGAGTGACTTAAAAAATTAATTCTTCTGTCTCCTGTAATTTGGTAAAATTGGTTTTATAATAAATGGAAGTACAGATTTTAAAGGGAAATGATATAGAGGGGAGACTCTGTGGTGAATGTATGTCCAGGCTAACATTTCTCAAAAGTTCAGGAAAAGAAAAGAACTTAGATATTGGCTCAGGGATTTGGTAATAGATAAATAAGTAAAGAAAGAAAGAAAGAAGGAACAAAAGAAAGAAAGAAATAAAAGTAAATTAAAAAAAATCACCCTGTATATGCTTTACTAATTTATTCATTTAAAATGCTCATGTCTTTAAGTCATTTATATCCCACTTTATTCCTGTAAGGCTTTAAATAAACTTAAAACAGAGCATAAAATATAGAAGATTAAGTAAATTAAGATTATTTTAGAAAAAAATGAGGCACAGGAAAATAACACCAACCAAGTAAAATAAAGGCAAGAATGATAATAGTACTTTAAGTTCAAGATTTAAAGTTCTATGTGGTGGCTAGAGATGGGCCAGAGATTTGGCTTTGACCTTTTTCATAAGCAGTGGGGACTAGAAAAGCAATTGATGATAAGATTCATAATGACCACAAACAGAATACTTGGGAATTATACCTACTAAGACTAGTGAGAAAATTTCCCTATGGATTCATAGGGAAAAGATATGACACAATGTGATGAACTATGTGTTCACTAACGTTCACAAATTATACAACATTGAGCCTTATAGATTGATTCTTCATAATGTTCATCAATGTAGGAAAATAGCACAGATGCTAGAATGTAATTCAGTAGAACCTGTTCTTTAAGGGAACAAAATAAGTATTTGATGATCTGATCAAATGCAGCAAAGATTGTTTGTAGTTCATTTAAGTGTAGATTTATGAATCTCTCCTATTCACACCCGTATGCCCCTAGGAATTCTGACTGAGTAGTTCGGAAGTGGATTCTGAGAATTTGCATTTTAGGTAATCACCCTGGAAGCCTTTGAAGATACAAGAGGACTATGAACCGTACTTGAGAAACACTGTATTGAAGTATTTAGAGGAGTAAATGGACTGCATATACTTCAGTCAGCCATCCAAAAACTTAATTTCTCTCAGCTGAGCTACAACGTTGTGTGCAGATAATTTGAGATTCTATTTTCTGACCAATACCTGGAGTGTGGCTCGTCTATATTGCCAGTCAATTGTAGAAGCATATCTTTAATAATTTAGCCAAACTGGGGTAAAGGAGGTTCCTTAATATTTATAAGACATTATGAAACAAAATTATACTTGAAGCCATTGGAGTCTTTAAACAAACTAACTTGAGACTTAGTCTAAAATATACATCAATTAACAATTTAAACTCAAGTTTCAGTAACATAAGGTCTGACTGTATTATTTTAGTGGACAAAACTAGGAGATAGTAATCTTAGTCCCTGTTGTTAAGGAGTTCCCAATGTAGGGGGAGGTTCAGGGACAGGATAGGGAAGGGACTGGGGCGGGGGACAAACCGCAATGCAGTGTTGGGGGTGGAAAATGGAAGAGAGGGTTCATGGAGATCCTCTTGAGAGATGACGACTTTTGAGCTGTGATTATTTTTCAAAATTATTTAGGAGTTTTGAGGCAGGCATAAGTGGAGTTAAGAAATTCTGGGAATAGCGAGGGAAAGGCTCAGAGGTGCACAGCAGTTTGGTATGGCCTGACAGTCATGTGCTTGGGGACTGGAGCCGAGGCAGGCAGTGAGAGAAGACGGGTCAGAGACTGAAATTTCATCTATAGATAGAATGAGATCAGGGAGGAAAGGTGATGTTCCAAAAAGAGCCAAACCTAGGTGGTGCTTCCACCTATGAATTTTAACCTAAAGCAAGCCTAAAAAAAAACAACCCAAAACACCAAACCCAAAAACCAGTTCACTGAGTTGCAATTTCTCACCTGTGAAATGGTAGTGACAACACCTAACACACCAGCTATATTTTCTTACTTTAAGTTAAGCTGAATTATGTCTTCTGCTTATACATTATATTAAAATATTGATGTAAAATTAGCCCAGAATTTATCAGCATCTTTGGAACCTAAAAATATTACATATGTTTTAATCTGAAGCAATATTTTGATTTTATATAAAATCTTATAATCACTGAAGGTATGCCTACAAGAAAGAAAATTGTGGACCTTAGGAAATAATAGAAGCAGAAGAAAAAATTTCAGAATAGAAGAAGGTGTGTCATGTAAACAGCTCTAATTCTGACAAAGAAATAAAACATTTTCAGTTTGGTTTTTATTTACTGATAATTATTTAAAATATTTTATTTATTTATTTTTAGAGAGAGGGGGAAGGGGAGAGACACATCAGTGTGTGGTTGCCTCTTGTGCACCCCATTCTGGGGACCTGGCCTGCAACCCAGGCATGTGCCCTGACTGGGAATTGAACTGGGGAACCTTGGGTTCTCAGGCCGGTGCTCAAACCACTGAGCCATGCCAGCCAGGGCTACACACTGATAATTTGATTGTTTAAATATGGTATACTTAATATTTGAACTTAAACTTTAAAACTCATAAGGAGAGGGAAAAATGTACATTTTGTCTTTTATACACATTTTCACTAAGGATGGTATGTTGAAATTAATGAACAAAATTTTATCTAACCTCATACAGTGTGTTGGCATCTTTATCTCGCTCTCCTATTTACCTTACTGCTTCTTGAGTTATGTCCTCAGGGAATCTCATGGGACGAGAAATTTGGTGTTATTATTGTTAGTGGTTTCCAAAATTGTATTGGAGAAACATACTAAAAAATAAACATAATTAGACAAGTATTACTATTATTTAATGAGTAGTGGGAACTAAACATTTGATAGTTTCTACTAAGGAATTTAATTTTGGTCTTTCGTGATATATGGGCTATAAGTTTTCCTGAAGAAAAAAGCTAGGGAGAAATATGACATGTACGACATGCAGAGATATTTGAGAGAGTAAAACTTCTAAGCTCAAACATTTCCTGTCGTCCTCATCTTCCACAGTGCAAGGAAGAACTGAATTTGGAGGCTGAGTTCAGGAGCACATTCAAGAATCACCAGTTCTATTTACTCATACGGGATTAAGGCTCAAAGAGAGTGAGCAGCTCATAGTTTAAGGGAAACTTACAAGTGCTTTATTGCTGAAAGAAGAAATTACAGTGGAATTGAAATGCCATATTTTTCTACATGTATCCAAAAGGAATCTTTTGTGGGAAAATAAAGGAAAATCCAAGGGCTTAGTGGGTTATGCTTTTTGACTGTGCTCCAGTAGAAAGAAACATCATGATGTCATAGTATATTGGTTCAATGATCAAATCACTGAATGTAGAAACTACAATTAAATATACTCTTGAGAATATAATTAGGCAGGTATTACTATTATTTAATGAGTAATGAGAACTAAACATTTTAAGTAATAAAAAAGGGAAAAGAGCTTTTGGACAGGTACTGTTTTCTAGAATCCAAATTTCCTTTTATTAAAAATATTTCTCGAAGCAAATCTCTTGATGTATTTCCCATTGAGAGCTTTCCCTTCTCAGTTTGCCATGCCTTGGAAGCTGTTGAGTTTTCTTTCTTTCTTTTTTCATTCTTTTAAAAAAAATCCCTCTAATCTTTCCACTAATGTTTCTGTACTGGCCTTTGTCTCCCCCTGGATTTTTTACAACTGCCCCCATACAGCCCCATCGTGCCACCTGCTGCCTCCTACTTGAGTCGACAATGGTAACAGATGTGATTTCTGTATTCAAGGTTAACAGCACATTTGGGAGCATATCTTTGGCCTTATTTTTTTTCAGATGTAACAGGTTACTAATCAGCCACTTGCTTCTGACCACATAGCACTGTCATTACAATGTTTAAAAGGAAAATAGTGAGAAGTTGTTCATTATTTATATTATCTTTTGCATTTTTATTATTTGATAGTGAACATAAATTTATCAATATTCTTATATCTTAAGCATCATATGTTTTTAGTAATATTTTGATGATAAATGAAAAAACCTTCATGTTGTAAAGCAATACAATATGTTTCTTCAAAAACACACAATTTTAGTTTCTAGTAATATCACAAATTGGAGTAGCAAAGGAAAAATTGCAGATTATAAGCTAAAGCACTCTGTTTTAATTTTTATGCCACTGATCTCTTAGGCCAAGTCAAGGGGGAACATACCATACTTAAAAGTGCCCAAACATATTCAAATGGTAAGCTGTTCATTTAAGTCTGGGCAATTTAGTGTGTTGCGCTGTGTGTCAGGAGCTACAGTGCAATATGCTATAAAAGAAAGCATAAGTCACAAAGGCACTACCAAGAATAAAGGGAGAGCAGAGGGAACCTTGAGACATTGTAATAACACAGTTGGCGGGTCAGATTGTTGAGTTCTGAGCAGACCAGGCGATGCAGCTTTTGCCAACAATAACAGAGGAAAAATACTTTCCACGGTAAATGCAAGCACTAGGGGAGTGTGGCTCTTAAAGAGCCTATGGAGACAGATGAAAAGAAAGCACACTTTATACCTTGTATATCACATTATTAGAGCTACTTTATAGGGAGTCACCTATATCTACAAATTACTTAAATGAATGATCAAAGGCTTGTAGGCATAATTTTTATTTCAAACTTTGATTCAACTTTATGACATGATGAAGGTAAAATGTATTTAATTTGCATGCCTCGAGGAACTTCACACTGCAACATTTTCAAAGACTCTAAAATTCTTAAACAGTTTGTTGGTTTTTTAAGGGTGGTGTATTAGTCAGCTTTTGCTGTGGAAACAAACATCTCCAATATTTCAATGTGTTGTAAGAGCAAATGCTTATTTTTAACTTATACTACAAGGGAGCTGCGAGTCGGCTGAGCATTCTTGGCTGGGCTCAGCTGGGGTTAGTGTCATCTATCTCCCTATTCCAGATACAGGATGAAGGAGCTACCCCTATCCAGGCCATGCTGTTCTCATGGCAGAGCACAAGAGAGGTAGAGCCTAACCATGGAAGCCTATCTATGTCTCTGACAGAAGATGGTGTAAGTCTGCTCACATTCTGCCCACCAAAGCAAGTCATAAGGTGAAGCCCAAAGTCAATGGGCTTGGAAGTACATCCACACTACTGAAAAGAATGGGAAATGTGGGGAGAAAATGAGTAATTGAGAACACATAATGTTGTAGTCCAACACCATTGGTAAAAGGCACTGTTGGTAAAAATTAATATTTGGGGGAGATCTCTCTAATAAAATTCTTCTGTCAAAGATTAATTGGCAATCTCATGTAGTATAATCTGCCACTTATTCTAAATCCTTATTCCTTATTATCTTCTCCATGCCTGAAGCATTTGATGATTTCCTCCTTGAAACCTTTTTCTTTTTGGTTCTATAGTATTTTTACTGGTTCTCTTCTTACCTATCTGAGGACCTCTGTATACCTTCTTTAGTAACCTTTCTTCCTATGGTTCTAACAATTAGATTTCCCATTTGCTCTTTCAACGGCCCTCTCATTACTATGCAATTCTGACTGACTACTCCTACGATTTTAATGGTCTCTTCAATATGGAACTAACTCAAATGACCTTGCGCAGCCCTGACCTGCAGATCTGTACTTCCGCTTGCCTTCCTGGGACTTCTGTTTGAATGGTTTTTGGTACTTTGAATTCACAGAAACTTGTCATTTTTCCATTTAGGTGTGTCCCTCCTGATTTTTCTGCTTCTAATGGTAGCATCTTATGAGTTGTATTTGACTCTTTCCTCCTTCCAGCATCCAATCAATGAATGCTAAGTCATGTAATATTCCATCATCGAAATGCTTCCCATAACTATCCACTTATTTTTTCCCCACTGCTATCTCAGTTCTGTTGCAGCTACTTTGAAGTTATGCAATAGTCTTCTTCATTGTTTGCCACCTGTTGCTCTTCACTTGTCATCAAGTTTTCAGATCAGAGCTCATAGAACTTTCTAGTTACTCTCTGCATCCAAATCAGTCATAAATATGCTATGATATACAAGACTTTTACATTTTGTTTCTAACTCAGCTTTTTGAGGTTATCTTCTAAAACTTAATGGTTAACAGAAGCTCCTGCCAAAATAGGTAACTTGATATTATTTAGACACATCTGAAATTTCCCACTTACTTCTCTTTTATATGCTATTTTTTTCTCCCTGGTATATACTCTTGGCCCAAATTTTATAGATGTGTAATAGGACTTGGTTTGTCTCTCTCATGTGTGGATTTGCTTTATTCCAGGGATTTGTAAAATTATTTCTTCAATAAGGCTACAATTTTAGAGGGGACACAACTGGATATTACTCAGACTTTTAATTCCTGTAGCATCTAACAGAGAACTCTGTATATAGTAAATTTATAATATTGTTTAAATAGTTGGAACTTGGAAGTCAAACTCTCTGACACATAATAAGCACACTGTAAATGTTAATTATAATTATTTTTGTTATTAAACCTTCAGTAAGTGCTGGCAGAATGTGATTACATTTGAAACAGTTTTACGTTGTTTCCTATCTTGTTTATAAACTGATTAGTAAATGATAAAAGCATATGTTACATAGCGAGGATTGAAAAATAATTTTCCTATTTACCATGGACATTCGTTAGAAGCCTTTTACTTTTGGTGGGGGTGGCAGTAAGAACTATTCTTTGCACTAAGTTAATTTTTTATACAGTTTTTAGGCTTAGCCTACACAGCAAAGAGATCTCTTGACTTTGCATCTTGCAAAAGATTATTAAAATAACTGTGAATCTCCTTAGAAGATTAATATAGAAAGAAAGAATGTACTTTTTACTATGACTTGCTCAACGTGCCTCAGTTATTTTTCTTTCTGAATAGTTATCTACCACATAATCGCCTTGTTTCACATTAAACTTAGAGAGTTATTCAAAAATAGGTCAGGGAGAGTCAGTAGGTAGATGAGAAAGTGTTGGCTGATCTACTATCAATTTCAGTTTTTAAGATACAGACTTTAATTTCTAGTGTTTGCTACTGAATAGTGATTATGGATATGATTTTTCAAAATGCTAATATCCAATTGTCATTGCACTAAATTAATATAATTGAGAAATGGTAAAATAGTATCAATGTCAGAAAAAGAAGTGAATGTACACTTAAAATTTTGTTACGAGTGTAGATCTCATGCTAAATGTCCTTATCACAGAGAAAAACAAAAAATGAAAACAAAACAAACAAAATACCCCTAAAGGGTTGCAAAGCAACTTTTGGAGGTGATGAATGTGCTTATTACCTTAATAGTGTTGGGGATATTGTGGGTTTATGCATATGTCCAAATTCAGCAAATTGTACACATTCACTGTGTGCAGCTTTTTATATATCAATTATATCTCAATAAAGCTGTAAAAGAAAAGAAAAGAAAAGAAAAAACAAAAGAAAAGAAAAGGAAAGAAAACAAAAGCATCTTGCATAGACCTGAAACAGATTCAGGGTATAGTAAAAATTCCCCCAACTCTCTGAGAAGCTGCGGGAGCAAAAGCAGCATGAAGACCTAAAATGAGGGCAGGCTTTGGAAATAACATTATGTACATTTCCAATAACCATTTAAACTGTTGTGCAGCATGCAAAAAGATGAAAGCCTCCCAATGCATTTTCAGAAGCTGACATAATGTTGATGCCAGAAGCTTCCTAGGCTGAGTATAAAGCAAACTGCAGACCATTGTCATTCATGTGTATTATTGTAAAAATTATTAACAAAATGTTGGCATGTTAAATTGAACACCAGAAAATTCAAAATCATTATACTCCAATGTGTATTATTAAGTTTAAACTTTTAAAAAATTTCTTGCCATTAAACTTTTGAAATTTTCTTTTTTGCAGTTACTGTCAGAAATAATAGTCACACTTTTGTTTTTCCTTGAGCCCCTCGTGTTTGGAGATTACCACAAAGAAATTAAAAATTACATTGAATTCTTATTCCTTTGACTTATAAATGACACTTACCTTAAATTTTATATTCAAATATATTCCTAACATAATGAGTTTTTAACTTAAAAACAGAGTTCTTGCTTTATTCTATAAAAAATCCTCAAAACAAATATGCAAATTAATTACAATAAGGATACTTAGGTGGTTAGGTGTTTATATATTTAAGATAGCTCATTTTTACCTCACTTTAAAAAACCATACATTTTCAAATGTTAGGAACAGAAATATTTTTCCTTGTTCAAATTGTAAATGAGGCAAAAATGTAAATTTAAAGTCACTTGTCCAGGTATAAAATATTAAATATGGGTGCTAATTCATCTTGTATTAGTGACTAGTTATGTGCTTGTGTTGAAGTTGTTTAGCCACTTATAGTCTGGAGTTTCTTATCTATAAGTAAAAGTGAGGACTAGGTGATCTTTCAGGTTCTAAATCCTAAATTTCATTAAACCCCAAACAAAAATTATTCTGAGTGGAACCCATAGATGGCAGTACCATATAATAAAAACAATGAAAAGAAAAATGATGTTTTTTGAATTTGTCCAGATAAGGAAAAAATGAAATTAAAACTCATCTATTTTGGTGTTTCAAAGAGAAAAAGGAAAGTAAAAACAAAATGGCCCTCATGATAATCACTTTATTTTGTTTTGTAGATTGAGATTCTGGTTAATGAGAAGAGAGGGGGAAAGAAACGAGTGTGCCTGTTTTTACATAAACAATGCTTTGAAGAGCAAATAATTATGAGATTTCTCAAGAAATTAGAGACTCCAACCCTGGTACCAAAATATTTGATTTTGAAAAAGCCACTAAAAATAATGTACCTCCTGAAGGTAAAGTACAAAACTAAAAAAACTGAAAGGACATTCAAGTCTGCCATAAAAGCTCATTACTTTAGCAAGATGTATGGTAAAAATAAGACCTGACTTAAAAAAAAAACTGTATTGTAGGATATTTGAAATTAACATTCCTTTGCTTCTAAATGGCATAAAGTATCTTAATCTAAGCAAGTTAAACAATTTTTTTTTCCTCTTGGAGGACAGTGCAGTGACTGACTGACTTTAACAATGATGAGGGAGTGTCTGTACAACATTTTACATGTCCATCCTGGAGTAGGTGATTTTAGGAACTTTGAAGACATAGATATAATCTGACCTTGAGAGTAAATGAGTCACAATTTAACCCACTCTTTATCTCAATTATTGTGGTGGAATTAATAAAATTAAAATTTCATGAAGAAAAAATTCCTTGAAAGCTGTATCTGAATGTACCATTAATATATTACAATACAGTTAATATCAGAACATGTAAAATATGTAAAATTGGGGAAATTTTTTCTCTTTCAAAGTGCTTTATAAAGAATATTCTCACATTATAATTTATCACCTTGATGAAACTGGACAAATAGCCAAGGAGCAGTTACTTACAAAATAGGAATTGTACAACCCAAGTATTTAATACTGTTGGCCAGGGATGATGACTAATATTCTTCACTATGAAATACATTAAGGAACCATTGACCAAAAGGACACTGTATTCAACTTTACAAAACTTTGATGGTATTATGATGTAAGAAAATAAGTACTATATTTCAACAGCAAAAGAGGTAAAGAAAATAACTATAATCCATGAAATTCACATTCATAACATTTAGACCTTGGATGTTGGGGGCTAAAATGTCTCTAATTCATACATCTAATGGGCTTATAAAATGTTTTGACTTTCACAAATAAAAATACAATAGAGAAAATACCATAACCAAGAGCAGAAGATAATAAAACCTCACATAAAAAATTTGTGAATAACTCAGTTGCCTTTTTTTTTTTGCATAATAAGAAGAACTTGCCATTCAAAAATAATAACAGTGGCATGTTTTGATTTTGGTACAGTATAGTGTAGTTTTAGCATTTCACTTCATCTGAAGGTGCTAATCTGACCCTAGGAAAACCTGCTTGTTGTCATATAAATAGTTATTACTGAGGTGTATTCCACTTCCATTTTCCTCTGAATTATTAATTTTTATTAGAGTTGATGTTTAAACACTGCTATACAAATTCAAATATTACTACAAAAGCAGTATAATGGAATGGCAGTAGTTAAAAAATATTTCAACTTTCCTTCTGGAACAGCTTTTCTTTGTTACCATGCCTAATCTGATGTAAAAGTAACTGTAGAGAATTGCCCTCTGTTTTTCTGAATTCAGAAGTTTATTAAAGTGGCTTGTGTTAAAAACACTTAGTTGATGCAAACAATTATGATTTAGGAATACCGGAAGTTCTAAAATTAACTATCATCAGAGATAAAGGAGGGTAAAATTATCTCTTTTGGGTGTAGTCATTCTTATCTCATTTATTCTTTGTTTTCTCCTCTTTCTCCTCATAGTGTTTAGCATGCTGGCTACATAGAGTAGGTGCCAGAAATAGTTACTAAATAAATAAATGTGAAGTTTAAAAGTTAAACTCAAAGTCAACATCACTTCTCTTGCATCACTCATTATTGATATACTTTTATTTTTTAAAGATAATTTTTTAGAGCAGTTTCAGGTTTACAAAAAATTGAGAGGAAGGTACAGAGATTTCTCATATTCCCGTTGCCCCCGCACATGCACAGCCTCCCCAATGGTCGGTATCACTCACCAGAATGGAACCTTTTTTTTACGAAGGATGAAATGACAGTGACACATCATTATCACCTAGAGTTCACAGTTTACCCTGGGGTTCACTTTCGGTGTTGTGCATTCTACGGGTCTGGAGAAATTTATAATGTCACACAAGTATATATGCATCATTATAATATCATACAAAGTGATTTTCATCACCCTAAGAGTCCTCTGTGCTCTGCTTATTGATCTCTCCCTCAGCCCCACAACCTGGAAACTGCTAATCTTTTTACTGCCTTCATTGTTTTACCTTTTCCAGAATGTCATATGGTTGAAATCATACAGTAAGTGGCCTTTTCGGACTCCTTTGTTTCACTCAGTAATGTGCATTTAAAGTTCCTCCATGTCTTTTTTATGACTTGCTAGCTCATTTCTTTTTAGTGCTGAATAACATCCCATTGTCTGGACTTGCCACAGTTTATCCGTTCACCTATGGAACGGCATCTTGGTTGCTTCCAATTGCACTTTTGAGAAGAAAATCCAACGTGTTACAATGGTGTAAAAAGAGAATATTTCTGATTCAAAATACCTTTTCATCTTCTGTCTGTTTTCCAAATTAGTGACGTTATTCATTGTATAATAGCATTTTGCAATGGGGTTAAGGGGGAAGGTCGAGGTGGTGGTCGAGCTGTGATGATGTGTAGAGATAATCTGTTTTCAATCTATCATTTTTGTTGAGGATTACTGGTCAGTGTCAAAAATACAAAACATTTGCCATTGAAGATCTGCACGGCCTTATTAACTACTCAGTGGAATGGGTTCATCTCTTTATTCCTGAGAGCTTTGATACAGTGGAGCATCGGGAGGCCGTTCAGGACCCTGGATGCCCAGGTAGATACGGAGGAGGGTAGGATTTATATCATGGAGAGAAAGAGAGAAAGCAACAAGAGGAGGCTGAGCACATAGGATGGTAAACAATTTTTCTTATAAACCCTACCTCCATATTTACTCTATATAATCTATCTTTATATTGGGTTTTGTGGTTTTTGTCAATTTCTCTGCTTCCCTTTTGAGGAGAAGAGCTTGTAAAAAGAAGCTCCATGCCCACGATGTACAATTTATCTTTTCCCATTCTTGAGCAGATTTCAAACTGGCTCCTATCCCTCACCACCACAATGACCCAGAGCAGTGACCTCTGTATTGCCAAAATCAAAGGTTGCCTCTCAGTTTTTACCTTCCTTGACCTGTCAGCTTCACTTGACACAGGAGATTATGCCTTTATTTTTTAAACATTTTCTACATCTGGTTTCCAGGAGTCGACTCTTTCCTCATTTACCCCTTACCTCACCGGCTACCATCTTTTGTTCTCCCTAGCTTAATTCCTCATATCCATCCCAAACCTCTTGAAGTTGGAGCACCCCAGAGTTCAGTGTGGAGAATTCTTAATTTCTCTAATTCCACTCACTCCAATGATGACCTCCTCCAGCCTGTGGCTTTAAATATCTTCTATATGTTGACCATGCCCAAATTTACATTTCTAGCCTGTAACTCTTCCCGGAACTCTCAATCCAGATAGCCAGCTATGCAGTCAAAATCTCTATTTGGGTGTCTAATTAGCCACCTCAAACTTAACGATTCAATACCTGATTTTTCTTCTCAACCCTGTTACTTCCTAGAATTCCACATCTTGATAATTAGTAGAGCCATTTCTTCTGATCAGAACTTTGGAGTCATTTTTTACTTCTTTCCTTTCCTCATACCCTCACATCCACTTAGGTGGCAAACTGTGTCAGATTGCTTCTTTCAGGTAGGTACAAGTGACCTCCTCTGCTATCACTCCGGTCTAGGCCACCATCCTCGTTAGCCTGGATAATTTCAGGTGTCTCAAACTGACCTGTTTTCACCTTTGCCCTTACTATATACTCTCCATGGGGCAGTCATGTTCCTTCTGAAATATGTCAGATCACATTACTCTTCTGGTCAAAAACTCCCATTGGTTTTCCATATCCCACAGAATAAAATCCAAACTTCTAACAGGGGCTTTGAGACCCTCCGAGATCCAGTCCTCTATTCCCTCTCTGATGTCACTGCCTACTGCTCTGACCTTTGCTCCCTGTGCTCCAACCACTTTGGTTTCCTTGTTATTTTTTAAAAGGCCAGGCATATTCTTACCTCAGAGCCTTTGAACTTCGTACTTTCTGTTTCCTCAGAGTTCTTTTCCCTGAAGTCCCTGTATGGCTTTCTCCAATGCCTCCTTTAGGTATCGACCCAAAGTTAGATAGCAGCTCCATTGCCCTCTATCCTCTTGCTTTGCTTTTATTCCTCTACACCCCTTCCCCCTCCAGACTTACCTATTTATTGTTTATTTACTCATTGTTCCCCTCCACTGGGAAACAAATGCCATAAGTGTAGGGACGTTGTCTCTTTTCTTCACTATTATATACATGGTTCCTGGAACATCACCTAGTATATAATATTAATGTTTATTGATATTTAGTATGTTTTGAGTGAGTTCATTATAAGGGGTTTAGAGAAGAGATGAGTGAGCAATAACACAGTGGGAATAAACATGTGGGACATGGCACTATTATAGACTTCATGAAATATAAAAATACAAAAAGCCAGAAAACTATAAGTATCACTGCCTTGGCAATAACAAAAAAGGGTCTACTGTCAACCTCCAGTGCTTCCCCACTTTCTTACCTCGTCATTACCTTTCTTTTGTTGACCTCCTTCTCCATTTGGGCCCTCTCTGCCTTTTTCTCTGGATGTTTACCCAGAGGAAAAAATTGAGAAAAAAATATACTTTCTAATTTTTAGATTTCTTAGTACAATTTATCCCATCTGATGTATTTCTTTGTCCTGTTAACTTTGGCAAGTGTCCTTTCTTACTTGAATATAAGCACAAAGCAAGCTTATAACCAGTTAATTTTAACACTTTTATTTATTACTTTAGAAAATACCAGAAAGGCAGAATAATTATATAAGTGATAGCCATATAACATACATACCAGAGAAAGAAAGAACAAGGAGAAAAGTAAGGTAAAAGGATTAAACAAAACGATGATTGAAACTGTTATAAAAGTCTGCCATAGAGCAGGGCCAGCAAACTACAGCCAGGAGGCTGAATCCAGCATACTGACTGGACTTTGTAAATAAAGTTTTATTGGAACACCGTCCCACCCATTTGTTTGTGCATCGTCTGTGGTTACTTTCACACTACAAGGCAGAGTTGACTAGTTGTGATAGAGTCAATATGGCCCATAGAGATGAAAATATTTTTATCGGGCCTTTTATAAAAAGTTTGCTGATTCTTGCAGCAGAGTCACGTATACTCACAAAGGATGGTCCCCAAATATGCTTCTAACCTTTCCAGTTGCTAATATAGTGGGTCCAGTTTCCATAGAGCAAAATAAATGCAACTTTCCAGGTGAAGAAAAATCATTCCTGATACTGAGGACCAGGAAGAACTTTCTGCTGAGGTTCCTTGTCAAGAGAACCTTGAATAAGCTAACAGGTTGTGCTTTGTAAGACCCTCAGGGTATGATGAAAGACAAATTCCATTAGGATATTTCTGAAGATATCCCTTCATATAGGTTGCTGTCATCACACCAAAATCCAGTTCTCCAGATATAGAAAATCTGATGTAGTAAAAAATTAAAAAATCCCATTAAAATTTTTTTCCCTTTATTTCCCTTGCCCTAAGAGATAATATCAGCAAAAATACTGCTATGCGAGATAGCTGAAATTTTACTACTTATGTTTTCCTCTAGGATTTTTATGGTATCATAACTTATATTTAAGTCTTTTATCCATTTTTAGTTTATTTTGGTGAATGGTGTAAAGTGGTGGTCTAGTTTCATTTTTTTGCATGTACAGTCCAGTTCTCCCAATGCCATTTATTGAAGAGACTGTCTTTACTCCATTGTATGTTCTTGCCTCCTTTGTCAAATATTAATTGACCATAAAGACATGGGTTTGTTTCTGGGCTCTCTATTATGTTCCATTGATTTATGTGTCTATTCTTATGCCAGTACCAGACTATTTTGATTACAGTGACCTTGTAGTGTAGCCTGATATCAGGTATTGTGATCCCTCCAACTTTGTTCTTTTTCAAGATTTCTGAGGCTATTTGAGCTCTTTTTTGGTTCCATATAAATTTTTGGAATATTTGTTCTAGATCTGTGAAATATGGCATTGCTATTTTAATAGGGATTGAGTTGAATGTATAAATTGCTTTGGGTGGTACGGACATTTTAATGATGTTATTTCTCCAAGTCCATGAGCACAGTATATGCTTTCACTTACTTGTATCTTTCCCAATTTCTTTCTTTAGTGTCCTATAGTTTTCTGAGTACAGGTCTTTTACTTCCCTTGTTAAATTTATTCCTAGGTACTTTGTTTTGGGACCAATGGACATGGAAAATGGTGACGGGACTGAGTATGGAAGCGGGGGACATATGTAATAGCATAAACTTTATGACCATTCAAAGCTTATGACCATTCCTTTTGATTCTCTTCTTATATCTAAGGTCTTATTATCATGTCATATAGCAAAATTTGACTGATCTTGGGAAAGCTCACTTTTACTTGATCCTTTTGGAAAAAGGTGAAAATTACATTTTAGATAGCTCAAACTGCATCTTCAATGATGTGGAGGCATCAAAGGGTATGACACATTTGTGAATTGTCAAAAATTTGAGTGTGTATTATAGTAAATGGCATAAGATTGGGTTAGTGGCAAACTAAGTTGGGGTCAGATTGTAAAGGATCATAGTAAGTAAACTGGTCTTTATCCAGTTGGCCATAGGGTTCTCACTAAGATTTTTAAAGTCATTTTTGACTTTCTAACTTTTAATTAATGCGAGAGTTCCAGCCAAGATGGAGGCATAGGTAGAAATGCTTCCCTACCTTGCACAACCAAAAGAAGAATAACAACCAATTTAAAAGCAAAAACAACCTGAACTGCCAGAAAATTAAACTGCATGGAAGTCCAACAACCAAGGAGTTAAAAAAAGAAACATTTATCTAGATTGGTGCACTGAGACAAAGAAATGTGGCCCAAGTGAAAAACAGATAAAAACTCCAGAGAAAGAACTAAGTGATGAGGAGATAACCAACCTATCAGATGCAGAGTTCAAAACACTGGTAATCAGGATGTTCACAGAGATGATTGAGTTTGGTTGCAAAATGAAGGAAGAAATGAGAGTTATACAAAGTGAAATAAAGGAAAATATACAGGGAACCAACAATGAAGGGAAGGAAACTGGGACTCAAATCAATAATTTGGAACAAAAGAAAGAAATAAACATCCAAACAGAACGGAATGGAGAAACAAGAATTCAAAGAAATGAGGAGAGGCTGAGGAACATTTGGGACAACTTTAAACGTTTCCATATCCACATCACAGGGGTGCCAGAAGGAGAAGAGGAACAGCAAGAAATTGAAAATTTATTAGAAAAAATAATGAAGGAGAACTTCCCCAACCTGGGGAAGGAAATAGACTTCTGGGAAGTCCAGGAAGCTCAGAGAGTCCCAAAGAAATTCAACCCAAGGAGGAACACACCAACACACATCATAATTAAATTATCCAAGATTAAAGATAAAGAGAGAATCTTAAAAGAAACAGAGAAAAGGAATTACTTGCAAAGGCGTTCCCATAAGACTATCAGCTGATTTCTCAAAATAAACCTTACAGGCATGAAGGGTCTGGAAAGAAGTAGTCAAAGTCATGAAAGCCAATGACCTACACCTAAGATTACTCTATTCAGCAAAGCTATCATTTAGAGTGGAATAGCAGGTAAAGTCCTTCCCAGACAAGGTAAAGTTAAAGGAGTTCATCATCACCAAGCCCTTATTATATGAAATGTTAAAGGGACTAATCTAAGAAAAAGAAGAAAACCAAAAACTATGAACAGTAAAATGACAACAAACTCACCATTATCAAAAACTGAACCTAAAAAACCAAACAAAAACTGAGAAAACAACTAGAACAGGAACAGAAATGGAGATCACATGGAGGATTATCAGTGGGGAGGGGGAGGGGGAGAATAGGGGAAAAAGCTACAGGGGGTAAGAAGTGTATTTGGTAGGTACAAAATAGACAGGGGGAGTTTAAAAATAGTATAGGAAATGGAGAAGCCAAAGAACTTATATGTACAACACATGGATATGAACTAAGGGGCAGGGGGATGCTGAAGGGTAGGGGCGGTGCAGGGTGGAGGGGGATAAAGGGGAGAAAAAATTGGACAACTGTAATAGCATAATCAATTAAAAAAACCTTACAAATAAAAAAAAGACTTTTAAATACTGAAGAAAATAAATTTATTTCAAAAGCAAAGAATGAGGCCACCATACTTTTCCCTCAAAGCAACTCCAAACAGATGTTCTTGTCTACCATGATGGGATATGGGTCTAAGGGATTGCTTCTAGAAGGTTTCTCAGCATTATACTGCCCCTAGGTTTTTAGTATTACCTCCTTAGAGCTCATGGCTGTCTTCTTCCAAGGTTAAGGCTTTTTTGATACCTCCCTAAACACCTTTCCTGTGGTGTTTTTAGCACAAACACATGCTCTGTCTGTCAAGTACAGTGTAAAAATGACTTTGCTGGAAGGCATGGAGATTTCTGGGCATCAGCCACACACCGAGCAAGCATTACAAGCAGATGGCCTCATTACTAGATCCAGCATGAACCAGATAGAAACAGTGCTGGGGCTTTTACATGATGAAACAGTTACAGTCCTCCAATTTTCAGTTCTGTACTTTGGTCTCAGGTCTACTCCTTAGTTTCAGTTCAAAACAGCTGGCTTTGGAAGCTCTATTTTATATATTTCCCCTCCTTTAGATTCCATTCAGTATGATTTTGTGTCTGTGTATGACTGTTTCATGACTGCTTCATGACTCAGTGACTTTTCCCTCCATCTTTGTTTAAAAAAAATTTTTTTTTGATGAACTTTAAATTAAAGAACACACAAAAGTACTCAACTCATTGACTTTTTGAAAATCTTCATTCTTGGAATGCTCTTTTATGGTTTTTCAAACTAGTACATTTATATTTATTCATGAGGTTGAAGCTCAGATCTTATTACTTGTGTAAAGGTCTCAGAGAGAGTTAATCACCTCTGACTTAGAAGCCTAGGTGGGAGGTGATAATATTAAGCTCAGGGGAGATTAAGGAGTGGCTAGGTTGTCGAGGTGGAAGATTAAGACGGATAATGAATTCCATCGGGGGAGGCAAGTCTGAAGTACCTATGTAGGGATTCTGGGTTCGTATTTACATGCACTGGGTCTAGATATTCTATTTAACTGGATCTAGCAGAGTGGACTGGCATGAAGATACTAATGTCAGTGTTGCCACATAGAAGTGGTGGATGAGATTTCTCAATGAGAACATTATCGAGGATAGAACCGTGGTGAACACAACATTTAAGAGAAGAGACACTGAGTGATCAGTAATGGAGATAAGGGAGAATGAGCAGAGAGATAGGAGGAAACCAAAGGAGAATCATCTCAGCAGTTAAAACAGTAACCAAGGAGATGGAGTGTTTGGAGAAGGGTGTGATCATGTCAAATGGCAGAAGAAGCTCAAAGATGATTAAGGTCAATAAGTGACCACTGGTTTGACCCGTAGAAAAGCTTGGGTGATAGCTTTGAGAGAGCTTGAAAGAAACTTGAGGACTGTGGAGGGGGCTATAGAGGGAGTGCCCCTATGGAGTAAATGGTGCTAAAAGGTAGCATCTTATGATGGAACTACAGATACAAAGTCTTTTCCAGCATAGGCAAGAGAATTGGAGTCAGAGCCTTAATTCTCTATCCTGCATTTGGTGAAGGACATTCATTACAGTATCACAATGGATTTCTTTCTAGTATGTTTCCTTGGAAGAGAGCGCTCCTTTATATGAATACAATAATAGAAAAATGTAGGCTTAAAAATCACATCAATAGCACTTTGGAGACAAAGCTGACCAAGTACATTATTACCTTCTACCACATAGCCTCCAAAAGGAAATCCACTGATCTGGATAGAAAGGAGCAATTATTACCTCGTTCCCTCTAAACATGTTATTTTTTGTTATATCCTTAGGATCTCTATTTTTTCAAATAGAAAAGTTTTTAAATAGTCACTAAATTGTACATTGCTGCTTCCCTGGTGAGAAAAAAGTAATAAATATACAAGAAAAAAATAGTACCAGAATATGTGAGCTTTTCTGATATTCAGTATTGGCATATTAAAGCTCCAGGTGCAAGCTTTAGTAGTGAGGGGCTGTGTTAGGGTTGGTGCTCAGAAAAGATCTCAAAGGCCTCAGAGGTTTATTTCATTGTAATTGTTGTTCCTGGGCCCAGTACTGCAGTCCAATAGTTCTGCAAATTCAATCAATAACCTATTCAGGGGAATTCAAGCCTTGAGAAAAAGGACAAAAGGATGTATTTCAAATCCATAAAACTGATTTTTAGCTAATGCAATAATTGAGGTTAAGATGTATTTTTCCAAAACCCTATGTGGAAAATTAAAGCAAAAGCAGAAAGTTGCCTGATGAATCCATGGAATCAGAATAATATTGAAGTATCTTGTCTACTAATCTATATTTCTTGATTTAGCCAATGAAGCATACATATTGCCCATTTCCTCTTATTATACTTGGTTCTTAGACCTCTTTGAAATTCTGATTAATGCCATGGAATTCCTTTCTCATCAAAAGCACGTGTATACAAGGTTTTTCACATATTTCCATGGTTCTAAAGACTCCTAGAAACTCAAGACATAAAATCCCAGGTCAGAAGATCCCAAGTGAGGGATGCACAGCCTAGAGACTTCTTTTTCAGTGCATAGGCAAATCTTCTCAGTTAGTGTACCAACATTTAGATTAATTAGCTCTTGCTTGCTTCAGGCCAAGAAGTTCTAACACCCTGTGGCTTATTACTTAATTGATTTAAACAAAGAGGTTGGTGTGTGGGTATGTTCCTCAGTCAGGAAGTAAGGACAACATAGTCTAAGGATTCTGCCTATTTGGTCGAATAAATAGAAATTCTATTTTTTTTCAGATGGTGGAGGGTCTGAGAAAAAAATAAATTAATGTCAATGCCCAGGCAACATAAATAAAACATTAAAACGTGTGTGCTTGTTTTGTGATGTGACATAATCCCTCCTATATTGTCATTCTCTTTTGAACTTAATCATGCTAGATGCTGGATTGAAATGTGGGCAGTTGAAGGGATAGTGTGTCAAGAATATTTTCCTATACTGGTGGGAACGGATAGTGGGTCAGTTATTAAGTCCTATTGTGGGTTGGATTTCTTTGAATCATTCTGATGCAAAGTGTTCTGAAGCCATAACAGAATTTTGATCATCCCTGAATCCTATATTTTTGCCAATTTCAAGTTCTAATTGATCAGAGAAATATAGGAACAGAAAACAGTAATGTTTTTATAAATGGTAGCTCTTATTGCAATTGGAGGATACCTGCTCCCAAATATTAGATTAAATCAGGTAGTTGTGTCCCGACTTGAGAAGCAGCATGCATTGCGTGGTAGCAAGAGATTTAGTGATTGTTTTAGTCAGGGTCCCTGCAAGAAAGAAATGGCACATTCAAATTAGGATAATAGTGGATGGGCTTGAAAAGGGACTACTTCCTGCAGCAAGGGCAGAAGGTAGAAAATCATAAGCGACACACAGTACCCCAGAGATGTCACCATTACTGGACCCACTGCAGCGAGGGCTGTGACCATGCCTGGAGGGGAAGAATTGTGTAGAGTAGGCCAAGTCGAATGGAACACTGAGCTATGGTTAAGGGACACAGCCAGTTCTAGATGAGCCTGAAGGGAAGGAGGCAGTGACATAAAGACTTCATCTGTCCTCACTCTCTCCCTTCCTGAGCAACTCTTACTGAGCTTCCCTAACGGCAGATTGATGTAATGGCAGATTGACTGAAGGTGGGCCAGCCTTCTGGATGGGGGGAGAGTGGAGAAGAATGAAGAATGGGTCTAGAGGGCAAACAAACATATTTGGCACAGAACCAACAGATCTGGGGTCAAAGGGTGGCCCCACCACTTATCAACTCTTCATCTTTGAATCAGATATAACTTCTCTAATCCTCACTTTTCTACCTTCAGAATTTCTGGGAGAAGATACTATAAACAGCAAAACATCTACCCCATCACATGACACGTAAATGTTCAAGAAATGCTTACTGAATGTTTACTGAAATGAATAACTCCCTGGTTAATTAAAAATAAAAGATTGGTGAAAGCAGAGGCTAAAATATGGCTTCCTTTTACAATTTATGCACCATAAATAAAATTCTTGCTGTGTGTCCATCTGAATAATATAGTGCCCTAGGGCAATTATATAAACAGTATTTTCTAGGCAATATACCTAGAGCGATAGGATGATAAAAACAATCATTACTCATAATATGTACTCTGTCTTGAACAGTTAAACTTTAATATTTACATACCTGTGATGAGTCAGGATGGTTTTCCAATTTTCTCATACATAAAACTGAACATCTCTTAGAAATCATAGCATTTCAGAACTGGAAATGGCCCCCCAAAATCAGTTGTTTAAATTTTTATTTTGTACTTGAGAAAACTGAGGCCCAGAAATGTAAACTCATCCAAGGCTGATGACCTTGATAGTGTCAGAGCTACAACTAGAATCCAGGAGTTCTGGCCTCGCTCTAAACCATCCCGTTCTATATTTTGATTAATAACCTCGCGAAGAACAGAACTGACTAAAAGTTTCACACCTTATAAATCAGCACAGAACTTGCCCAGAGGCCAGAGTAAGCTTATGAATTCAATCGCTATCAGATCCCGAGAGAGGAATAAATTAAAACAAAGCATTAACGGTTTGCAATTTATAAAAGAACCGCTTGCCATAAGTGATTATCATTATTATACTGTTCTCTGATGTGGATACAAACAGTCTTGAGGCCCTTGTAAATAAATTATGTGTACTTTAAGAAAACTTGAAATTAGGCTCTGCATTATAGGGGGAAGCAGTAGGTAAATGCACCCACTTGACACGAAGGATGACTGTAGTCCTCATACAATCCAAGAAAAATAAACTAGTTCTCTGTATTCACAATAAAAATAACTCATTTAAGTTTTTCTTTGGTGATAGGATTATTTTCTTTAATATTTCACAAGAATCTGAGTGGGAAAACTCAGGGATCATAATTTAGAATATTATGTGAAGGGTTATTAATCCTTATAAAAGAAAAAGCAAAAATTCTAAAGAAAGCAGAATATTGTCATTTATCCTGAAAACAAACAAACAAACAAATGAACAAACAAACACAGACTTTCTGGAAGGCTTATTATCCATCTTTCTCATTAAATCTCTTACAAAAGGAACCACTTCAAAGCATTGTGGGACTCTAAAGAGAAGAAAAAATTGTTTAGAGGACCAGGGCTTAAACAATCCTGGTTTCCCACCATGCCATGTGGTGGGAGGGCCCATGGACCAGCTCCTAAAATGCTAGTTTCTTTAATTAGGACAAACTCCACTCTCAAATGCTCTTGGAAGAAAAGCCAACATACGCTCTAGGGGATCAATCACAGTTTCAGACTTTCCAATTAACTTCCTTTTTACTACCCCTCATTGATAGCCTTTGAAGTATGTTTCAATTAACATAAAATTTAGAGCCAGGAGATTTCTAAATTTCTGAGCTTCTAAAATAAACACTATCCAAAATGATCCTTATGAACAAAATCAATACAAATTATTATTTACTACCAAAAATTTAAATCTTATGAGATATCATACAGCTAAGTGGTTATGAACTTGGGACTTTATATACTTGTGCCTTTCTGTATCTGCTTTGCCTCAAATGTAAAATAGGAAAATAGCATGACCTACTTCATACAGAGCTGTTGATACAATTCAATAAGATAGATACATTTAGAAGAGGCCCTGACACATGGTATGAACTATAAGTTTTAGATAATGTTGTAGTGTTTATTATTACTATTAAATTAATAGTTTTATTAAATTTTATTTTTATATTTGTGAAGTTTCTCCTAAATCCTGATCATCCTGCAAGACCATAGGATTGAATAAAAGTATAGGGACCACTATAATTTTTAACAAATATTGTTTATTGATTATGCTATTACAGTTGTCCCTATTTTTCCCTTTTGCCTCCCTCCACCTAATACCCCCATTCCCTCCAGCATCCCCCTTAGTTCATATCCATGTGTCATGCATATAAGTTCTTTGGCTTCTCCATTTCCTATACTGATCTGAACATCCTCTGTCTATTTTGTACCTACCAGTTTGTACTTCTTAGTCCCTGGTCCTTTTCCTCCATTTTCCCTTTTCCCGTTCCCAACTGATAACCCTCCAAATGATCTCCATATCTATGATTCTGTTCCTATTCTGCTTCTTTGCCTAGTCTGTTTTTTAGATTGAGTTGATGATAGTTGTGAATTTATTGGCATTTTAATGTTCATAATTTTGATCTTCTTCCTTTTCTTATATAATTCTCTTTAACATTTCATATAATAATGGCTTGGTGATGATGAACTCCTTTAGTTTTACCTTGTCTAGGAAGCACTTTCTCTGCCCTTAAATTCAAAATGATAGCTTTGCTGGATACAGTAATCCAGGTTGTGGGTCCTTGCTTTTCATCACTTTGAATACTTCTTGCCAGTCTCTTCTAGGCTGCAAAGTTTCTTTTGAAAAATCAGCTAACAGTCTTATGAGAACTCCCCTATATGTAATGACCTGCTTTTCCCTTGCTGCTTTTAAGATTCTGTCTTTATCTTTAACCTTTGGCATTTTAATTATGATGTGTTTTGGTCCTAGTTGGGTCCACCTTGTTTGGGATTTTCTGTTCTTCCTGGACTTGTATGTCTATTTCCTTCACCAGATTAAGAAAGTTTCCTTTCATTAGTTTTTCAAATAATTTTTCAGTTCCTTGCTCTTCCTCTTCTCCTGGCACTCCTATGATTTGGATGTTGGGACATTTGAAGATGTTCCAGTGGCTTTTTATACTATCCTCATTTTTTGAATTCTTTTTTCTTCTTTCTGTTCAGATTGAATACTTTTTTCTTTCTCATGCTCCAAATCTTTGATTTGATTCTTGGCTTCATTCCATCCACTGTTGGTTCCCTGGAGACTTTTCTTTATTTCACTAATGTAACCTTCATTTTTCTGCCTTGATCTTTTTTTATGCTATTGAAGTACCCAATGAGTACATTGGGCATCCTGATAACTAGAGTTTTGAACTGTGCATCTGATAGGTTGCTTATCTCCATTTCATTTAGTTCTTTTTCTGGAGTTTTGTTCTGTTCTTTCATTTGGGCCATATTTCTTTGTTGCCTCATTTTGGCAGCCTTCCTGTGTTTGTTTCTGTGTATTAGGTAGGGCTGCTTTGATTCCCTGTCCTAGTAGCATGGCCTATCATAGAAAAGCATACCTGTAAGATGTATGGGGCAGAGCCTTAAGTAATCACCAGGGCAGGACAACTCATGCCACCACTCTGTGGCCTTGTGTGGGGGAGGGCTCAGAGAGGGGACAATGCTGCTGTCTGGCCTCTGGAGTTTTTTGCTCAAGAGGAAGCTGTCTCCTAGTACTCGACCTGTGGCCAGTGACTTCAATTTCTCTCCATATGCCCCTGGTGCCTTTGCAGCTGTTTCCCTAGTGCTGAATCCCAGACGGGGTATTTCTGTGTAAGTCCTAATTCTGTTGTGGGCCCTTTAAGAGGAGTCTCCTGAGAATCCTGTAGCTTCTTCTGCTGCCCCAACACACACTGGTTTTTACAGCCAGAAGTTATGGGGATTTATCTTCTGGTGCTGGAACCCTGGGCTGGGCGGTCTGGTCTGGGGCTGGGATCCCTCACTCCTGAGAGATCCCTCCCGATTTTTATCCACCACACATGGACATGGGACCGCCTGTTCCACATTTCCTTGCCTCTCTGTACCACTTCACATCTCTGCCCTTCCTACCTGTCTGGATGAATGTGGCTTCTTTAAATCCTTGGTTGTCAGACTTCCATACAACTCAATTTTCTGACAATTCTGGGTCATATTTGTTTTATTGTCTAGTTGTAATTTTTGTTGTAATTGTGTGAGGAGACAAGGCATGTTTATCTATCCCTCCTTCTTGACTGGAAGTTGGGGGTCCCTGTAATTTTGTTGCAGACTAAATTCTGGCTATGTGCTTTTAAAATTAAACATGAATTTCATTGTCTATCCTTTTTACAAAAGTTATCTATACCTGTTGTTAAATTAGAAATTGTTACTAATAATAAGGAAGTATTATTCATATTCTATTTACTCAGAGGTAACCACCATAAACCCCTTGGTTGTATATTCTTCTGCTATTTATATTCTGAATTTCATCTAGAGCAATTATTTGTTCTTCATTGGTTATATAATCTTTGCAACTTACTGACAATATTTTCATAGAATATAAGGATAAAGGCTGTTTTCTTCTATGAGTAAGACATTTTCTTTATATTAAAACTCTGAGTGGCACAAAGCCTAGACTGTGGTTTACCAGTGAGATTTAGCTCAATTTTTTTAAGGACCTAAAGGTAAAATAAGGACACAAAAATGAAATGTAAGAATGTTAGAATCTCTGCAGCATAGAGAATGTCAGTGGTGGTTGGGAACTCTTTGCTTCTTTGGCTTAGGTCTCAATGTTATTCCATTTTAATAAGTCAGTGATAAAGAACATAATCACTGTTCTTTATCCAGCCAAGTCCCTATCCAGAATGTTTTGTGAAGTCTGAGATGTTTTCTTTAACCAAAAAAAAAAAAACAACTGATAATAAAAGGGGTTCCCTAACCTCAAGATGTTTACAATCTACTCCTTTGCCAATGAACTTGGAGAAGGTGGTAATAGCCAAACTTCCTTTGTACTACCTCAAATTTTAGGACTCATGGCAAGGCTGCATGGATTGAAGATGAATTCCAGATTTTAAAGACATTTTATGGATTTTGCCCAGTTACCTGGTACAATTTCTGTTGGGGAACCCCCGCCCCCCAAGAAAACAAAATAGAGATTAAATCAAGTTACCTATTGGTAGAACTGAGACAGCACTTGACTCTCTAACCTACTTCTTAACTTCACTATTGAATTTCATAAAATTTTCAATAATTATTGCCATTCTTAATTTTTGTGAGTGGGGTGCGTAGAGTGAAAGAAAAATCTAGGGTAGAATTGAAAAGGGCAGAAGTGCAGGGCACAGTGGGAATAGACTTTTCACGCAATGAAATATGGAACGATGCCCGGGAGCACTAACTTCTCCGTGGCAGTTATAACCCTCTAGTTTAACCTAGAACTGTTTTTCATGGAGTCAGAATAAAGAGGTCAAATTCAGTTCCTTGAGCAAATTCAGTCAATTTTTAAAGTTTATATGAAAAATTTTGAATTCTATTAATTTAGTGTGTTTAAAAAAAATTGGTTTTACTGAAAGTCTAATTGTTTTAGAAAACTGTTAAGGAAGCCCTAGTCATTTAAATTCAAATAATTGAGTGTCTTTTTAAAAAGGATATTGCTTGCTAATTTCACAGTTTTTATACTTTTAGATGCCCCTGCTGATACAACAAGGAGTATTTTTGCAGGATATTTGACACTGACAGTCACAGATAGTTGTCTGAATGATTTTTCTAGACTGCAATTTAGCTTATAATTGCACTGCATCAAGGCACAGCCAATATAAATGGACAAAATAGCCTTTCTGCATAGTATGGACCAATCCTCTTCTTTATGGTATTAAAAAGGATTTAGATACCCATAGGTCTGTATTTAGAACCTCAGCATAAAAGTCCTTTAAAGTCTAGATGGCCCTTAATTGGTACATGCCCCAAAGTACTCTTTCCTATCTATAGCAATATTTATTAGAGATTTTAAAAATGCAATTTGTATTGTATCTTCTAGTACCCTGGTATGGATAAAAAACACATTTGCCATTTTAGTCATATGGAGAACCATGGTAGCTACATTTGATGAACAGAAGAGACCCCAAATCTACTTTTATATCTTCTCAGTCTTATTTATATGGCAGAACAAAGCTGATTTCCATTGTTTTGAGAACAATTGTGCCTCTGAGATCTTATGATTTAGTATTCATACAAATGGTACCTGCTTGTGTCAGGGCATCACCAAAGCCGGCAGAAGTATGGAAATCCTCTCTTGGCATATTGGTCATCGGCATGCTTTGCTGTTATTATTGTTACTTTTAAAAGTGGTTCTGTGAGACCTGGCTGGGTAGCTCAGTTGGTCAGAGCATTGTCCTGATATGCCAAGGTTGCAGGTTTGATTCCCGGTCAGGGCACGTACAAGAATCAGCCAGACTCATGGATAGCATGCTGACAGCTCTGGGGGTGGGATAGGTTGGGGGGATGGTAGAGGGATTGAGCAAAAATGAAAAAAAGGAGAAAGAGCATCATGAACATGGACAACAGTTCAGTGGTTGTGGGGGGACTGGGGTGAGTGGGGGTGAAAGAGGGTATGGAGGGATAAACAGTGATGGAAAAAATTAAAAAATTAAAAATTTAAAAAAGTAGATAAAATATTATAACCTTCAAAAAAAGGATCAACTGCTGAATCCATAAGTAAGTGGAAGGATAATTAGATGTTTTTCTCTCTATAAAATCAATCAATAAAAAAAGATTAAAAATGGTTCTGCAAAACAGACCTGCAAACTGGGACACTAGGAAAAAGGCAAGGAAAGGAGAAAAAGTGACAGCTGAGAGAGGCTTTATTGTTTTCTTCTCTGCCAAGGAAGAATTACAGCCAATGCCCATTGGAATAGTGTGAGCCTGGGATTCATGCCCATTTGCAATTCACAATTTAAGTAGCACACATAAAATTCTCGCAGACATAAATACCAGGTTTCTGCTTGTCCACAATTATCAAATATGCTGCAAGGTCCCTGAAACATCCAATGGACGGCAGTTCAAAATCCTTCTTTACCCAGATCCTTAGACTTCCTGTTTTGAAGCCTACAGTAGAAGCTGAGATGTCAAAGGTATCATGTGTAAATATGATGACATCTTCAGACATTGATATTTTTCTCTACCTTTGGGTGAGAGTACTCAGCCTACTGTATCCGAAAGCAGTTTTGCTTCTATGTGTTAAAATTTGTCCAATTGGCTATCTAAGGTGTGGCTAGTCTAGTCTCTAGAAGTATTAATTTGGAAGACTTTGACATTCAATCAGGAAAACAATGTCCTGGGAAGTATGCCATATCCTGGTTGTGATCTTATTCATTTCACATAATGTCTCTGTACAATGAGTACAGTGAGTACTGCCCTATCACTATTTATTGGAGATTTTTCATGGTTATGTATACCCGTTGTCTTTTGTTTAGTCTTTCTATATTTTGGAAATTTCCCAAGTTATGAAGGTAGCCTTATTATTTTAGAAGTCAGAACTCAAATTCCCAGCACCCTCTCTTGCTCCTGCGATACACCTGGGCTTCACCAGTCAAATGCAGCATGGGAGTCTATGTTCAGTTATGAGCAATGGGAAGAAAGAGTTTGTTGCTTGTTTCTATTTAGTTGGTATGGGTAGTAGTTGAGGCGTCTGGGTATTGAAGAAAAAACCCTACTTATTACAATTACATATAAATTATGTGTCTTCTTTGGAGAAGTATCTATCCAGGTCCTCTGCCCATATTTAATTGGATTGTTTGTTCTTTTGGTGTTGAGTAGTATAAGTTATTCATAAATTTTGGATATTAAACCCTTATCAGGTACATTCTTGGCAAATATGTTTTCCCTTTAGTAGACTGTCTCTTTGTTGTGTTGATGGTTTCCCTTGCTGTGCAAAAACTTTTTAGTTCAATATAATCCCATTTGTTTATTTTTTCTTTTGTTTCCTTTGCTTGAGGCACTCTATCAGAAAAAATCTTGCTAAGAGAAATGCCAGAGATTTTACTGTCCATGTTTTCTTCTAGGATTTTTTAAGATTTTGAGTCTTACATTTTACTCTATTTTAAATTTATTCTTGTATGGTGTAAGAAGGTGGCCTAGTTTCATTTTTGTGCAAGTATCTGTCCAATTTTTTCATCACCGTTTATTGAATAGATCATTTTTATCCCATTGTATATTCTTGCCTCTTGTCATACATTAATTGACTATATAGACATGGGTTTATTTCTGGGCTCCCTATTCTGTTCCATTGATCTGTATGTCTGTTTTTATGCCACTACCATGCTGTTTTGATTACTGTGGTCTTGTAGTAGAGTTTGATATCAGGTAGTGTGATTACACACATTTTGTTCTTAAAAAAATTTTTTAAATTTATTTTAAGAGAGAGAGGAAAGGAGGGAGAAAGAGAAAGAGAGAAACATCAATGCGTGGTTGCCTCTGTCATGTCCCCCTACTGGGGACCTTGCCTGCAACCCAGCCATGTGCCCTAGACTGGGAATCGAACCAGTGACCCTTTGGTTCGCAGGCCAGTGCTCAATCCACTGAGCCACACCAACCAGGGCTGTTCTTTTTTTCTTAATATTGCTGAGGCTATTTGTTTTTTTTCAGTGGTTCCATATGAATTTTTGAATTATTTCTTTAGTTTTGTGAAATATGCATTGGTGTTTTGACAGGGATGTATTAAATCTATAGATTGCTTTGGGTAGTATAGATTTTTTTTCCAAAGATTTTATTTAGTTTATTTTTAGACAGAGGGGAAGGGAGGGAGAAAGAGAGGGAGAGAAACATCAATGTGTGGTTGCCTCTCACATGCCCCCTACTGGGGACCTTGCCTGCAACCCGGGCATGTGCCCTGACTGGGTAATCGAACCCGTGACACTTGGGTTCACAGGATGACGCTCAATCCACTGAGCTACACCAGCTGGGAGTACAGATCTTTTAACGATGTTAATTAATTATGCCTATCCATGAACATGGTGTATTCTTCTACTTATTTGTATCTTTGATTTCTTTCTTTCTTTAGTATCTTATTATATTTCAACTACAGGTCTTTTACATCCTTGGTTAAATTTATCCCTAGGGGTTTTTCTTTTTTTGGTATGATTGTGAGTGGGATTGCTTTCTTAGTTTCCCTTTCTGATAGTTCATTATTAGTATATAAAAATAGAACTGATTTAGTCATATAAAAAGATGATCAATGTCACTGTCAGAGAAATGCAAATTAAAACGACAGTGAGATACCACCTCATACCTGTCTGAATGACTATTGCCAATAAATCCACAAATGAGAAGTGTGGGCAAGGATGTAGAGGAAAGGAAACCCTTGTGCATGGTTGGTGGGAATGCAGATTGGTGCAGCCACTATGGAAAACAGTATGGAGTTTCCTCAAAAAGTTAAATATGGAACTGCTTGTGTCCCAGCAATTCTACTTCTGGGGATTTATCCAAAGAAACCCAATACACTAATTCAAAAGAATATATGCACCCCTCTGTTCATTGCAATGTTATTTCCAAAAGCCAAGATATGGAAGCAACCCAAGTGCCCATCAATAGAAGGGTAGATAAAAAAGTATTGGTATACATATAATTACTTGACCATAAAAAGAACAAAATTTTACCCTTTGCAATAGCATGGATGGACCTAGAGGTTATTATGCTCAGTGAAATAAGTTAATGAGAGAAAGACAAATACCACATGATTTCACTTATTTGTTGAATCTAAAGAACAAAGTAAATGAACAAACAACATTGGAACAAACTCATAGACACAGAGAGTGAACTGGTGGTTGTCAGAGGGGAGGGCTATTGGGGGACTGGGTTAAAGAAATCAAGGGATTAAGAAGCACAAATCATTAGTTACAAAATGGTCACTGGAATGTAAAGTGCAGCATAAGGAATACAGTCAATAATATGGTGATAACTATGTATGGTGCCAGGTGGGGTACTGGAAATATTGAGTGGAACACTGTGTAAAATATATTATTGTCTATCCACTAAGCTGTTCATCTGAAACAACCACAAAATAAAATGGAAAGAAAACATAAAATTCCCAGAAGTAATAAATATACCTGATTTTAAATGTTCAAAATAGCATTTTAGAATAAAGGAAATACAGTAGTTTGTACTGTAGTGTGAATATTGAATAGTTTTGATTCTTCCCTGGGACTGGTTCTGGTTTTAAAAGAAGCATGCCAATTCCAATAAATTTTTAGTTGATTGGGTAAACAGGTGACTATTAAGGAGTCATTTTCCACCAGGAACTTTTATATCCCTTTATTTGTCAAAAAAAAACTTTGAGCTTATAAGTAAAAGATATTACATTAGTATCTATCCTAGTTAGTTTGGGCTGCTATAACAGAATATCATAGACTAAGTGGTTTTTAAACAATAGAAATTTATTTCTACTAATTCTGGAGGCTAAGAAGTCTAAGATCAACGTGCTAGTAGATTCAGTGTCTGATAAAGTCATACTTCGTGCTTCATAGCTTCTCTCTGTGTCCTTACATGGTAGAAGGAAGGGGTAAGGAAGCTCTGTGACGTGTCTTTTATATGAGCTCTAATCCCATTCATGAGGGCTCTGCCTTCATGCTCTAACCACACTAAAGGCCTCACTTCCAAATACTGTTGCATTGGGAATTAGGTTTCGATGTATGAATTTGAAAGGGGGGGGTGCACAGTCAGTATATAGCAGTTAGAGTTGTCACATTTGGAGACTTGGCCTGTGTTCACTGCCATGATTTTATTCATTTTAAACAAACCACCTTTTAGACTTTATCTTTTCAAAGGGAAAATTCCTATCTGTAATCTATACCTTCTATATAATATATTTCATTCTTTGATGAGTTTAATCAGAAATATTTCTCATCTGGTTAGAATTTCATTGCAACTGAGTTCTATAATATTTGCACATCAGGGTTCTTGGAACAAAAGTTATTATGTGTGCGATGGTCACTTCACGGATGAGTCAGCATCCTTCGCCCTCCACTTTGTTGACCTTGTTACATGTGTTACCATGCAACAGCCCAGGAAAAATAAATGTAATTTCTCAGTAATGTTCGCAAGGGCATTTCTGCTACCTTGATGGTCTGTCCATCTGTCCAGGAAGAAGCAAACAATAATGTTTCATGCAATAATATTCTTTAATTGCTGTACATTTACACATGTATAATTACCTCTTAATTAGCTCTAAGGGAGAAGGGTGAGTATAGGTTTTGTTTGGCTTAAAAGAATTTTTTTAGTAAAATAATACAGCAACTATATTAACAGATTTCACATTGTATAAGATTAGAGAGGCTGGCCATTGTTTTGGAATTTTAAAAACGTAAAAGGAAATAAAGTGAAACACTAACTGACCAATGCAAGCCTTTTCACATATAAATGGAATACCTCTACCAAAATTAAATGAAATTGACAAAACATTCAGGTTACTGCCGTTCTGGTTATACTTCAGTTTACTTGAATGAACATTTGTTGAGTGTCTATTACAGTGTCTACACGAACGTGTAGTGCTGGTACAATAATGAATGATACATGGTGCATGCCCTTAAGGTCCTTACAGTTTTATGCCTCAGAAGCTCAGATGGGTAACATTGCAAGGATTGCCAGGTACTAATAAATCTGTGATAAAAATTACTTTTGATTAGAAACTTGCTTTAGTGAAGAATTTTAAGTATCTTTTAGGTCAGGGCCTTCATAGCAAAATCAATAATGTAATATATGTTTAGTTACTGTTCATTGTTCCCAAATGGCCACAAATTGTATAAGGTGCTGTGCAGAGAGGTCATACAATAAAAGTGAAATAAACTACAGAGCCAACTGTGCTTAATACAACTAAATATTTTGAACATAAGTTAAAAAATTTATCCTAATACCAACCTACTTTAATTAATGATTTACAGTATCCCATTTGAGCTTCACAACTCTGAGAAGCAGAGTCTATTAGTTAGAGGTTTTAGTTGTAAACAACAGAGTTCACCTTGGACACTTTACCAAAAGCATAGGTGTATAAAAAATAGTATTAGAGAAAATATTTGAAGGGGCTCAGGACCAGATTCAAAGTTATGAATCTAGAAACAACAACTGACACTTTTGTGGTGCCACTGTCCCAAAGAAGATGAAGTTCCAGGAACTCAAGTTTACTGCCACCATCACAGCCATCAGCACCCATTCAACTTTTGTGTCAGGAACACAGCCTTGCAGTCCGCTTCACTGGTGTGTTTTATAATCAGCGGTAGCATATAATTGTGGAAATAATGCAACTGTAATCCCGTTGACATTCTTCCTTTTGGCCCATGCACTTGTTTCATGTTCTGCATTTCTGACCACTCTGAGCTACCCAATCAACATTCATCACCCCCAAATCATGAGCTTTCCCAGGAAAAAGGGGGTTATCATTAGATATTGGGGAGTGAGCTGGCCATTTTAGAGGCTTTTAACTTTCAGGGAGAGAGTGATCTTGGGTGAAGAGCAGGGGAAGGGCCAGAAGGAGTGTGAAGATATCGCACCTTTCGGGAAGCAGGGTCGGAGAGCTAATGGGTAAGATGAGCAGTGAGGGCAGTAGAAGCACATCAAAAATAAAATTTCCTTGAGACCTGTGTTGTAGTGAACATCTGTACAGCACTAATAATCACCTCATACCACAGTTGATATCATTTAATCAAAGTAGTGGTTCTCGAGTGAAAACTAATGATGCTATGCCTTTAGATTGGAGATTGTATTTTGGGGGTTATTTTTAACAAATGGCAAAAATAATTATGAACTTTAAGTAATTTGTAGGTAATAATCAGTTTCAGGGACTTTTCCATAAACTCTTAAACTACAGTCCTTATTGAAAAGATTTCAAATATGTATATAATTCAATGACCATTTTTGAAAAGAATTTTATCAGTAAAGTTAGTTTTAATTCTTTTGCATGTCATTAAGACATTTACCAACAGAAAAAAAGCATATGACTTTGTAAAAAAAGAGAATTTGGGTATCAAAATCTTGCCCGCAAACACCAAAACCCTTAAAAAATTCTAAGAAGACAAAAAAATAAAGTATGTTTGTCATGAACATATTTTTTGTAGGTAAAATTTATAGTAAAAGTATATATGCGTGTGTGTATATATTTATATATATAGTTGTTTTCAAGCATTGGAGTTTAATATAATCATGGAAATTTGTGTCTACATGTGTATAATTTATGATGTTTAGGAAATATATTACTATTTAACACTCATTTAAATATTCCTTTTCTATCTTTGACTTAATTATATATATATATATTTTCATGGATATTCAGGAAGATTTTATTCTTATATTTTTAAATGTTCTCTGAAGAATTTTGTTTTTTTTTTACTTTTTAAATTGAGTTTATTGAGGTGACATTGGTTAATAAAATTATATACGTTTTAGGTGTGCAGTTCTACAGTATATCGCCTGTGTATTGCACTGTGTGTTCACCACCCCAAGTTGAGTTTCCTTCCATCACCATTTATCCTCTCTATACCCTCTTCTACCCACCCCCACTTCCTTTTCCCTCTGTTAATCACCATAGTCTTTGTTTTTGTGAGTTTTTCTTAGCCCCTTCACCTTTTCCACCCAGCTCCCCAACACCCCTCCCTTTTGATGGCTGTCAGTCTGTTGTCTGTATCTATGAGTCTGTTTCTATTTTGTTTGTTAGTTTATTTTGTTAATTAGATTCCACATATGAGTGAAATCAAATAGTACTTGTCTTTCTCTGAGTGGCTTAATAATATATTTTGGTCATACTATATTTGGCCAGGGATGCAATCCTCTAATTGCAATGTTGTTCATGTGGAGAAATATGGTGCGAGTAATGATGATATAGTTTATAACAGGTTTTAGGAGAATATAGTGATGGAGATTGGAAGTAGAATATTCGTGTCGTTCTTTCATAGCTTCCTGTGAGGGTGTCAGACACATACTGGGTACCAGGTTCAATAAATATTACAAGGTATATTTAGCAAAAAACAAAACAAGTTTCTGTGAAGCATGTATACAATATTTACATTTGTGCAAAAAGGAGGAGGATAAATATATATGTGTATTTGGTTTTTATAAGTATAAAATTTTAAAGAAGTACACAAATCCACAATAATGGCAGTTACCCTCCTTGAAGTCGTGGAAGGGGTGGGGGACTGGATGAAAAGGACCAAGGCTGTCCATTTGGACATTTTCATACTTGACCGACCTAGGAAATTTGTGACTACAGTAATTATTCAAAATTAATGAAACAAACAAAATAAAAACAATTACAATTTTTTTATTTACAAATAAATTATTACTATTGTGATACCTTCCTTTTTTGTTTTTGTTTTTTAAATTTAATCTTTATTGTATTTTTCCATTACCATTTAGTCCCCTTATACCTGCCCCCCAAGCAATCACCACACTGTTGTCCACATCCATGAGTCCTTTTTCCTTTTCTTTTAATACCTCCACCCCCATCTTTGCCTTCCACTACTTGTCATCTGCCCTCCATCTAACAGTCTGTCTTTGTTTTGCTTGTTAGTTCAGTTTGTTCATTAGATTCCACATATGAGTAAAATCATACGGGATTTGTCTTTCTCTGACTAGCTTATTTCACTTAGCAAGATGTTCTCTAGGTCCATCCATACGGTTGCAAAGGGTAGAATTTTCTTCTTTTTTTAGCCAAGTAGCATTCCAGTGTGCAGATGTCCCACAGTTGTTTTATCCACTCATCTACTGATGGGTACTTGGACTGTTTCCCTATATTGGTGATAGTAATAACACTACAGTGAACATAGGGGTGCTTATGTTCTTTCAAATTAGTGTTTTGGGTTCCTTCACATATATTCCCAGAAGTGGGATTGCTGGGTCAAAAGGCAGACCCATTTTTAATTTTTTGAGGTATCTCCATGCTGCTTTCTACAATGGCTGCACCAGCCTACATTCCCACCAACAGAGTATGAGGGTTTCTTTTCTCCACATCCTCACCAGCACTTGTTTGTTGATTTATTGATAATAGTGCTCCTGACAAGGGTGAGAGGGTATCTCATTGCAGTTTTAATTTGCATCTCTCTGATGATTAGTGACAATGAGCATCTTTTCATATGTCTATTGGTCTTTTGTATGTCCTTTTCAGAGAAGTATCTATTCAGGTCCTTTGTCCATTTTCTAATTGGATTTGTTTGTTTTTTGGTGTTAAGTTTTGTAAGTACTTTATAAATTTGGGATATTAACCCCTTATTACATGTAGTGGCAAATATATTCTCCCATTCTCAGGGTTGTCTTTTTTTTTTTGTCGATGATTTCCTTTGCTGTGCAAGAAGTTTTTAGTTGGATATAGTACTCTTTGTTTATTTTTTCTTCTGTTTCCCTTGCCTGGGGAGATATCCTACAAAAAATTTCCATGAACAATGTCTGAGATTTTTCTGCCTATATTTTCTTCTAGGATTTTTATGGTTTCTAGTCTAATATTTAATCTTGATCTATTTTGAATTTATTCTTATGTGTGGTGTAAGAAGGTAGCCTGGTTTCATTTTTCTGCACATATCTGTCCAGTTATCCCAACATCATTTATTGAATAAACTATCTTTAGCCCATTGTATTTGCTTGCTTCCTCTGTCAAATTTACCTCTTTACCACTGTAAAGGTCTGGGTTTATTTCTTGGCTCTCTATCCTGTCCCATTGATCTATGGGTCTATTTTTATGCCAGTACCAGGTTGTTTTGATTACTATGCCCCTGTAGTATAGTTTGATATTAGGTAGTATGATTCCTCCAACTTTGTTCTTTCTCAGGATTACTATGGCTATGTGGGGCCTTTTGTGGTTCCATATAAATTTTTGAAATATTTGTTCTAGTTCTGTGAAATATATCATTGGAATCTTGATAGGAATTGCATTGAACTTACTGATTGCTTTGGGTAGTATGGGCATTTTAATGATGTTAATTTTTCCTTTTCATGAACATGAGTGTGCTTCCACTTATTTGTATCTTCTTCAGTTTCTTTCTTCGGTGTCATAATTTTCCGAGTACAGGTCTTTTACATCCTTGTTTCGGTTTATTCCTAGGTATTTTATTCTTTTTGAAGCAATTGTGAATGGGATTGTTTTCTTAATTTCCCTTTCTGTTAGTTCATTATTGGCATATAAAAATGTAGCTGATTTCTGGATATTAATTTTGTATCCTGTTATTTTACTGAACTCTTTGATCAGATTTAGTAGTTTCTTGGTGGAATCTTTGGGGTTCTCTATGTACAGTATCATGTCATCTGCAAATAAAGACAGTTTTAATTTCCTTTCCAATTTGGATGCCTTTTATTTCTTTTTTTTGTTTGATTGCTGTGGCTAGGACATCCAGTACTACGTTGAATAAGAGAGATAAAAGTGGACACCCCTGTCCTGTTCCCGATCTTAAGGGGAAAACGCTTATAGTTTTTGTCCATTGAGTATCATGCTGGCAGTGGATTTGTCACATATAGCCTTTATTATATTTAGGTATGTTCCCTCTATTCACACTTTGCTGAGAGCTTTGATCATAACTGGGTGCTAGATTATATGAAAAGCTTTTTCTTTGTCTACTGATATGATCATGTGGTTTTTATCCTTCATTTTTTTTTATGTGGTGAATCACATTTATTGATTTGTGAATGTTGTACCAACCTTGCATACCTGGAATAAATCCCACTTGATCATATTGTATGATCTTTTTGATGCATTGTTGTATTTGGCTTGCTACTAACTTTGCTGAGGATTTTGTGTCTATTTTCACCAGTGATATTGGCCTATAATTTTCTTTCTTTGTAGAGCCTTTATCGGGTGTTGGAATTAAGGTAATGCTAGTCTCATAAAACGAGTTTGGGAGCCTCCTTCCTCTTGAATTTATGAAATAGTTTGAGAAGAAATATTCCAAGCTCTTCTTGGAATATTTGACAAAATTCACCAGTGAAGCCATATGGTCCAGGGGTTTTGTTTTTGGGGAGTTTTTTGGTTACTGCTTCAATTTTATTAGGTGTAATCTGTCTTTCCAGATTCTCTGATTCTTCTCTTCCTACTTTATTTTGAAAGATTGTATGTTTCTAGGAATTTATGCATTTTGTCCAGGTTGTCCAGTTTGTTAGCATATAATTGTTCATAATATTTTCTTATAATCCTTTGTATTTCTTTGTTGTCAGTTGTTATTTCTCCTTTTTCATTTCAGATTTTATTTTTTTGGTTCCTTTTGCTATTTTTCTTGAGTCTGGTTAAAGGTTTGTCAATCTTGTTTATCTTTTGAAAGAACCAGCTCTTGATTTCATTGATCTCTTGTATTGTTTTTTAGATTCCATCTTATTTATTTCTGCTCTAATCTTTATTATTACTTTCCTTCTACTCATTTTGGGCTTTGTTGTTCTTTTTCATGTTCCTTTAAGTGTGAAGTTAGATTGTTTATTTGAGCTTTTTCTTGTTTTTTTGAGATAGGGATGTAATGCTATGACTTTCCCTCTTAGGATCACTTTCCCAGTGTCACACAGATTTTGGATTATTGTGTCCTCATTTTCATTTGTTTCAAGGTATCTTTTGATTTCTTCTTTGATCTCATTGTTGACCCATTCCTTATTTAATAACATGTTATTTTGCTTCCATGTCTTTGCATGTTTTTCAGTGTTCTTCTTGTGATTGATTTCTAGTTTCATAGCACTGTGGTCAGAGAAGATGTTTGTTATGATTTCAGTCTTCTTACATTAATTGAGACTTGTTTTTTGTCCTAGCACGTGTTCTATCCTAGAACATATTCCATTATTCTTGAAAAGTATGTATATTCTGTTGCGTTGCAGTGAAATGCCCTGAAGATATTAATTAAATTCTTTTGATCTAGTGTGTTGTTAAGGCAGCTATCTCCTTGTTGATTTTCCATCTGGAAGATCTATCCATTTAAGTTAATGGGCTGTTAAAATCCCCCACTATGACTGTATTTATGCCAGTCTTTCTCTTTATATCCATCAAGATTTGCATTACATATTTAGGTGCTCCTATGTTTGGTGCATAAAGATTTACTAAGGTTATATCCTCTTGTTGGATTGTTCTCTTTATTATTATGTAGTGTCCTTGTTTGTCTCTTACTATAGCCTTGGTTTTAAAGTCTATTTTGTTGGATATAAGCACTGCTACCCTGGCTTTTTTTTCTTTCCCGTTTGCATGAAATATCTTTTTCTAACCTTTTACTTTTAGTCTGTGTGTATCTTTCGATCTGAGGTGGGTCTCTTGGAGACAGTGTGTGTATGTGTCTTGTTTTCTTATCCATTTAGTTACCCTCTGTCTTTTTGTTGGAGCATTTAAGCCATTTATGTGTAAGGTGATTATTGATAGATATGTATGTAGTGCCATTTTATTGTTGGACTGTTTTTCTCTGTATTTTTTCTTTCTCATTTTCTCCTCCTTCTCCTCATTCTCTTTCTTCTCCTTCTTCTCCTCCCCCTCCCCCTCCTCCCCCTCCCCCCTTCCTCCCCCATCCCTCCTTCTTCTTCCAAGCCCTTTAATATTTGTTGTAGTATTGGTTTGGTATTAACAAACTCCTTTAGCTTTTTCTTCTCTGGGAAGCTCCTTATTTCTCCTTCAATTTTAAATGATAGCTTTGCAGGGTAAAGTAGCTTTGCTTGTAGGTCCTTGTTTTTCATTACCTTGAATATTTTCACGGTACTCCCTTCTGGCCTGAAATTTTTCCTTTGAGTAATCATATGACAGTCTTATTGGTGTCCCCTTTAGGTAACTCCTGCTTTTCCCTTGTGGCTTTTAGGGCTCTCTCCTTGTATTTAAGCCTTGTCATTTTAATTATGATATGTCTCAGTGTAAGCCTCTTTGGGTCCAACTTGTTTGGGACTCTCTGAGCTTCCTGGGCTTGTGTGACTTTTTCCTTCACTAGATTAGGGAAGTTTTCAGTCATTATTTCTTCAAATAGGTTCTTGATCTCTTGCTTGTTCTCTTCTCTTTCTGGTATTCCCATGATGCTGATGTTGTTATGCTTCATGTGGCCCAAAATGTTTCTTAAGCCCTCTTCATTTTTTAAAATTCTTTTTTCCTTTTGCTGCTCTGCCTGGGTGTTTTTTTTTCTACCTTGCCTTCGAAAACACTGATTTGATACTCTGCTTCATCTAATCTATTGTTTTTTCCTTCTAGTGTATTATTTATTTCAGTTGCATTCTTTATTTCTGACTGGTCTTTTTTATGGTTTCTATGTCTTTTTTCATGCTGTTAAGTATCCTTATAATCATTATGCTAAACTCTCTATCTGATAAATTGCTTGCCTCCATTTCATCTAGTTCTGCTGGAAAATTCACTTGTTCTTTCATTTGGGCACTATTTCTTTGTCTCCCCATTTTGGCTGCTTTGTATTTTCTACCTTAGCTGTTAAAATAATCAGACATCAAACCAGTTTGTTAATTTAGTCAAGCTGTAATCAGCAGCCTGGCTTAAGCACCACAGGATAGATTAGAGTATTTCCTGGGGGTGGGGCTGTTGCTTCCCCTCAGGCTGATGCCATTCAGAGAGAAATGCTTTGCCTGAGAGTAATGGCTCCTGAAGTATGGGTAATGTGTCAGCGCAGGGATCCAGGCAACTGTTCCTTCAGTTTCTTTCACAGAGCCACAGACTCTCCTAAAGCATCTCTAGTCCACTCTACCCTCCCTTTGCTGGTGCCTAGTGTTAAGTGGCTACAAATGAAATTCTGTGCTTGGCCTTTTAAGAGGTTTTCTGCCTCTCTAGCCATCTCTCCTTGGCAGACAGAACCCTGCTGCTTTTCACAACTGGCTGTTATCTGGGTTCCTTTTGGGCTCTGGTGCAGTAGGCTGGGGAGACCAGTTTAGGGTTTAGACCCCACCCTTTTCAGGGGGAATGCCCCAGCTGCTGAAATATCCCTCCAGCACTTTAGTGGGATATTTCCACTCCAGCACTGGGATAATAATCAGAATGTCCCAGCCAGCCCTCTCACGTCTCTGTGCTCCCTACTAGTCACGTTGTGGTGAAGTGGCTTCTTCTGCCTGTCTGTGGTTATAAGGCTTCTCTCCAGCTGCAGTTCAGTTGGTTATTCTGGATGATTTCTCTACAGTTTAGTTGAATTCCAGATTGGTCCTGGGAGGATGTTAGTGTAGCTTCCACTTACTCCTCCACCATCTTGGATCTCATGACAGCTTTCTTATAAGCAACATAGTTGTAATTTTCTTCTTTTTAATTTATTTTTAACTTATTGTTTTTCTTTTTACCCATGGCATCCTTAATAACCAAACTGCAACATTTGGATATAAATTACAAATAAATTTTACTGTAATTACTCTTACTTATTAATTATTACTCTTACCCTAAATATAATAAACTATAAATTTTGGGGGAATATCCCTATGTCCAATTTTACTTTCTATAAGTTTGATGGCTTTTAGAAATTTTGACATTAATGGTCCACAGAGGAAAAGAAAAAAGTATTAAAAAGTTTAAAACCTAAATAAAAGTACATAAGCCTCAGATACATATTTAAGTTTTTACTATAAATGTCAGCTTTCTGGGAGATTTCTGGATTGCTGGTTGGGAGACAGAAGTGTCTGAGAAAATCATGAAGACATCTCAGAGTCCATATTGAGAACCACCGATCTGTATGGTCTAATGGTCCTTTCCAGTTCCACCAGTCAGTCACTCATTGACAGTGAGATACACAGAAGCAGGATAACAGAATTCAAGATGAACCCTTTTGAAATAACTTGGAGTTGATTAGTATGACTGTACTATATCAATGCAGACTTTGATTTGCTCACTTTAAGTAAGAAAAATGGTATTAAATGTAACAAGGGATAACATTTGTAAACAGAAGAAGCTCTTGATGATAAAAGTGTTAATTAACAAGACAAATCTTCAACCCTGGAAATCTTTAAAAAGTTCCTTATGTGATTTAGGCATTTGTTGGATAAAATGTTCTTTTGAGCCTTGAGTAAATTTCTCCACAGACCATTTAAGAAGTGTCACAAATAAATTATCACTTGATAAAATAATTGCGTTTCCTTTATTATGTAAATAGTTCAATATCTAGGCAGGATTACTTGTTCAACATTTCACCTTTTCAAGCTGTGCACCTGATTGGTATACTTTTTGTAGATTGTTTAAAGCATTTGCTATTTAACCACCACAGTTATTTCTGGTAGTTATAGAAATGACTTATTTTATGTTTGTATTTAATGCAAATGAGAAAGAACTTACAAAATTAGAAATTGATGTACATATAAATTTGCATTATGTTTCATAATTCTCATTATAATCATCTCATTCTTTCACGAAATTGTATGTTTGTAAAATATTTATTTTCCCCAAGAGCTTTTATGATTCCTAACATATTGACAATATTCAGGGTAAAAATTCACCCTGTAATCAACTTGAAAACTCTCAGGTTCTTCCAAGAGGGCACAATGTACACACGAAAACAGAGTCTTAGCTAACAATGTATTTAGCATAAAATGGTTCACCATTCTAGATTGGCCAGAAATTGATTTTAGGCTTGTGGAAAATTTTATTTCCATAATCCACTGGTGTTACAATTGATTTCTATTTTAAACCACTCTGAGAGATATTGAATACTAACACAAGTTAACTTCTGAGAGCCTGTTGTGTCAGTGTTCTGACCCACATTTTTGAAGCCTGAATATAGTTTCAAAGACCCTCAATAATACATTATTTTGCTTTATTGTTTTATTGAATTCTCAACTAATTATAAGCTAATAAATGTCCTTGAAGTAAATTAATAATCAGAAAATCCTGAGCAAGGGGGGACATTGAGGTATTTGCCTTTTGCCAGACATTTAGCTTGAGTGATTATAACATCCAGTCAGTCTAGACAGTCACATACCCAATCTAAGTTTTAAGATCTCCCCACAAGGAGGTGCCCCAACTTGTTTAGACATTTGTTTCGGTGTTTGTCAGCCTTCACTATGAAATGTGTTCTAACTAAATCTATTGGGTTACATTTCAGGATTAGATTTTTTGTGTGTGTGATAGGAGAAGAATGGGTGGACCATCTTCTACATTATTCCCCCAACTTTTTATTTTGCAAAATTTTAAGACTAAAGAAAATGGATACCTCTATCCTTCATACAAATGTAAATATTTGCCACATTGGCTACCTTTTCCTTTTTCTTCCCCCTGCCCCATCTCTCTCTCTCTCTCTCTCTCATTCTAAGTTTAAACCATCACAACACTTCACCCTTAACTATTCAGCTTGTAAAACCCAAGTTTAAGGACCTACTCCTGTGCAACTACAATGCCAATCTTGCACCTAAAAAATATTGATTCAGTAACATTACCTAGTGTATGCTCTCCATACTGGTGAAATGTCTTACACAGCTACTTAAAATTAGTTGTATATCATAGTGATTTGACATTTATATATCTTACAATATGATCCCCACAATAAGTCTAAGAACCATCTGTCACTGTGCAAATTTATTATGATATTATTGACTATATTCCCTGTTCTATACACTATGTCCTCATGGCTTATTTATTTTATAATTGGAAGTTTGTACCTCTTAATCTTTTTCACCTTTTTTACCCATCCATCAATCCCCTCTCCTCCAACCATCAATTTGTTCTATGTATCTATGAGTCTGTTTGTCTTTTATTTTGTTAGTTTGCTTTTTTTCAGATTGTACATATAAGTGAAATCATATGGTATTTTTAAAAATTCAAGACCGAATCAAAGTTCTTACCTTAAATTTAGTTGTTATATCACTTAAGTGTTTTAATCCAGGACACTCCACTTGCCTTTCTCTGCTTGTTTTTAATGACATTCACTTTTTTTGAAGAGCGTAAACTTATTGTCTTGTAGAATGTCCCACCTTTTGAATTTTGAATATTTTTTCTCAAGATTAGAATCAGGCTGAATGTTTTTGGAGACACCACATACATCACGTTGGTATTTTTTTATTGCATCATACTGAGGCAACTGATACCAGGTTGACCCAAAATTGGTTGACATGTTCACTTGATTATGGTTTTGAATGTGAAATTTCTACATTGTAAAATGTACCTTTCTCTTTGCATTTATTTAGGATGCTATGAGAGAATATGTGAATGTCCTTTTACTCTTAAGCCTTTCACCCAATAATTTTTGGTATCTAATGATGATCCTTGTCTGTGTCAGTTATTATATTGATGATAGAAATGGTGTTTTTCTGATTTAGTCATATCTACATTTATCATCTATATTTCTGTATATGAATTATTATTATAAAGTTAAGGATAAAAATCATTTTTGCCCTCACCTGGTAGCTCAGTTCGTTAGAGCATCATCCTGATATGATAAGGTTGTGGGTTTGATCTCCCATGAGGACACATAAAAGAAGCAACCAATGGATGCACAAGTAAGTGGAACAACAAACAAATCACATCTCTCTCTCTTTCACATGAATAAATTTTAAAAAATCAGCTTTCTTCCTTTGGAGGGAATAACGCATCAAGATGGTGAACTTGGTTGGCAAAGTTGTGCTGAGGAAACCAAAAACATGGCTTCTGTGTTCAGTTTGGGACAATTACCTGGGCTCTGTTCCAAGGCCATGGTGTAGTTTCCTCTACCAATTTAGGAATATGTTGCCAGCAGCCACTTGGAAAATGAGGCATGTGATGGGGCTAGAACTATTCAAAACTTTCTAGTTCAAAACACAAGTTCTATTAAGATGGATTATCTTTTCATTTGAAAGATAGCAATTATTACTATAAAAAGTTAGGTTTTCAACTTTTTAAGGTTATATTTTACAAATATTTAAGATTTTGACTTGTTTTTTTACTTCTGGCAGGGATTAAGGACCAGCTACCCTAACTAATACTTCTGCTTAAAGCAGTTAAAACAACATAAACACTTTTACAATCAAAAATGATGTAAATCATATAAAATATAATATACTAAAGACATAAAGAAAGAGCCTACTACCAAGATATTTGTTCTCATAAAACCTCCAAATCTAAAGACTATTTTCAAGAAAAAGAAAAAGCTACCACAGAAATAAAAGAAAAAAAAACTGTTGAACAATTCAAACAAACATTATCTAAATGAAATAATGACAGCAGTGTCAAGTAAGATATAATTGGGAATGGAGATGTCCAGTAGTGACATATTTTAAACTCTTTTTATTGTTCAGAGGTAGTTTAATGTTAGACTTTGTTAAGTTAAGCAAGCATGCTGAAATGTTAAGGGTACTCACTAAAAGAACAGACAGTGTATAAATTCCAAAAAAAAAATTAAAAGTGCATTAAAGAAAAAGAAACTAAAAACTCGGTTTAAAAAATCAAGAAAACAGGAAAAAAGGAAAGGAACAAGTGAGACAAAAAATAAAAATGTAGTAGGAAGAAGCTCAAATATGTCGATAACTGTAATAAATGTAACAGACTTAACTCACCAGCTGAATGAGAGAGATTGCAAATTGATAAATCATACAGATAAATGTTCTTTATAAAAGATAAATCTAAAGTTTAAGGATACATAAATGTTGAAAATGAGAGTGGAAAAAGGGTTATCAGACAATTACTAATAAAAGAAAGCTGTTGTGGCTGTTTTGATCTCAGAAAAGAATTTTAAGGCAAAATTCCTAACATATATAGAATGTCATGACACAATGAAAAACGTTTATTAGAAAAATATAACAATTATAATTATGTGTGCAACTTATAAAATAGCCTCAAAATATGGGTGCACTGACAAACCCTCCACCATTATAGTGAAAGATTGCATATCTCTCATCATTATTGATAGGAAAGATAGACATGAAAAAGCAAACTCTATACCAGATTAGATCAGATGGTGTAAATTTGATTTAACGGGCTATACAAAGCTCTGTATTCAATGTTAAAGGACATACAGTTTTCGAAAGTTTTTTTAAGTGTGGCATTTATAAAAATTGATTATGTACTGGGCAACGAAGAAAGTTTTCATCAAATTGCAAAGTTATTATTCTGGCCAAAAACTCTGACCACAAAATATGATTAAGTCAGAGCTTAGAAGGGTGAATAAAACATTTCTTAATATTTAGAAATTAAAGTAAATTTCTAAATTACTCATAAATCAAGGAAAAGTTATAATGGATATAAAATTAAATACTAAGAACTGAAAGAAAAAATTTTATATTAAACTTGAGGGAAGCAATAAAAGTAATTTATTTCAGAAAATGTTTTAGCCTTAAATGTTTATATTGGAGAAAAATAAAAGTTGAAAATTAATGAGCTAAGTAAACAACTTAAGATGTTAACAAAAGAATAAGAATATTAATCAAAAGAAAGTAGGAGAAAGGAAATAACAGGTATAAGGCAAAAAAATCAGTGAAATAGAAAACAAAGACATAATAGAGATAATCAACAAAGAATATGAAAACAAGTAAAAAAGGGCAGGGAGGAGGAAGGGTAGAAATAGCATATTTAAATATGTAAAAAAGAAATGAAAGCAATAAGGATTGAAATGGAAGAAATAATAATTGCACAATGATTAAAATCTCCAGTTAAACAGCAAATATTTTAGATTATATCAGAGCATTCAAATACAGGTTGTTTATGAGATACCTACCTGAAACATTAAGGGTCGTTGGAAGTAAAAAGTTTAAAACATGATATGGGAAGCTGATACTAACAAAAAATAATAAATAAGCTATTTTATCATGCCAAATAAACTTTAGATCCAAAGTTCAAATAATGCACTACTAGAAACATAGAAAAACCACTGTTTAACAATAATACATGGTCTGGCCAAAATAACACCCTTAATTTATTACAAAATCTTTTACCCCCCAAAAAACTTTTACTTGCTTATTTTTAAGTATATTTTATTAATTGTACTATTACAGTTGCCTCATTTTTTTCTTCCCTTTATTCCCCTCTGCCTTGCATCCTTTCTCACCAGCATCCCCTCCCTTAGTTCATGTCCATGGGTTGTACTTATAAGTTCTTTGGCTTCTCCATTTCCTATACTATTCTTAACCTCCCCTCTGTCTATTTTGTACCTACCATTTATGCTTCTTATTCCCTGTACCTTTTCACCCACTACCCCCCACCCCTCCCCGCTGATAATCCTCCATGTGATCTCCATTTCTGTGATCCTGTTCCTGTTCTAGTTGTTTGCTCAGTTTTTCTTTGCTTTTAGGTTCAGTTGTTGATAGTTGTGAGTTTGTTGTCATTTTACTATTCCTACTTTTGATCTTCTTTTTCTTAGATAAGTCCCTTTAACATTTCATATAATAAGGGCTTGGTGATGATGAACTCCTTTAACTTTACCTTATTTTGGAAACACTTTATCTGCCCTTCCAATCTAAATGGTAGCTTTGCTGGGTAGAGTCATCTTGGGTGTAGGCCCTTGCCCTTCATGACTTTAAATACTTCTTTCCAGCCCCTTCTTGCCTGTAAGATTTCTTTTGAGAAATCAGCTGATAGTCTTATGGGAACTCCTTTGTAGGTAACTCTTTCCTTTTCTCCTGATGTTTTGAAGATTCTCTCCTTATCTTTAATCTTGGGTAAGGTAATGATGATGTGCCTTGGTGTGTGCTTCCTTGGGTCCAACTTCTTTCAAACTCTCTGAGCTTCCTGGACTTCCTGGAAGTCTATTTCCTTTGCCAGACTGGGGGAGTTCTCCTTCATTATTTTTTCAAATAACTTTTCAATGTCTTGCTCTTCCTCCTCTCCTTCTTCACCTCTTCATAGGTGCCCTCCTATGATTCGGATGTTGGAACATTTAAAGTTGTCCCAGAGGTTCCTAAGCTTCTCCTAATTTTTTCTGAATTCTTGTTTCTTTATTCTGTTCTGGTTGAATGTTTACTGCTTCTGTCTGCTCCAAATTGTTGATATGAGTCCCAGTTTTCTTCCCTTCACTGTTGGTTTCCTCTGTATTTTTCTTTATTTCACCTTGTATAGCCTTCACTTTTTCCTCCATTTTGTGACCATACTCAACCAGTTCTGTGATCATCCAGATTACCAGTCTTTTGAACTCTACGTCTAATAGGTTGGCTATCTCCATCGCTTAGTTCTATTTTTGGAGCTTTGATCTGTTCTTTTGTTTGGACCATATTTTTTTGTCTCTGGCATGCCTGTTACATTGTAAGGGGTGGAGCTTTAGGTATTTGCCAGGGTGGGGCAACCCATGTGCTGCTATATGGTGCTCTCTGTGGGGGAGGGGTCTGAGAGGAACAGTGCCTCTTAGTCGGCTCTCAGAGGCTTTCAGTCACTTCCCCCGCTACCCACAAGCAAATTGGGCCCTTTTGTTGCTCGTTCCTGGATGGGTGGGTTTGTGTATGTTCTAGGGCCCTGAGGGCTCCTCCCAATGAACTCTCCTGTGAGGCTGGGAGTTTCTCCTGTGGCTGCTACCCCCACAGGTTTTTACAGCCAGAGGTTTTGAGGCTTCCCCCCCGGCCCCCACGCTGGAACTCTGGGTTGTGCAGTCTGTCTTGCTCCCCGGTTGTTCCTCCCAGTTTATCCACACACAAATGTGGGACTGCCAGCTGCTGTCTCCCCTGCCCAGTCCTCTCGCCTCTGCTTTGCTGCATCTCCTCTGTCCTGGCTCCCCATCTCCATCTCTGTCCCTCCTACCGGTCTGGATGAATGTTTCTTCTTTAACTCCTAGGTTGTTAGACTTCCATACAGTTTGATTTTCTGGCAGTTCTGGTTGGTTTTTGTTTTTAAATTTATTGTTGTCCTTCTCTTGTTTGTGCCAGGAGGCAAAGTATATCTACCTATACCTCCATCTTGGCCAGAACTACAAAATCTTTTACTACAAAATCATTAGAATGTAATTCTGTAACATAACAATATCACACTCAAGCATACCATATGACATTTTAAGTGAAATGTTCAAATTAAAACTATAAATTATTATACCCATGTTATTACCCTACCAACCTCACTCAAGCAGGCGTCACTTCTGGCGGACCCCTGTATTTTAAGTTGCTGGCAAGGTTGTAATGTTACGGATGGGGAGAGAGAGAGGCCTGAGTTAAGAGGATCCCTCTCCTGCCCCAGTTCTTGTCTTGCTTACAAGGCACAAATTCAATCAAGAAACAAACACATATAGTGGAAATGAGATAGCACGTTTATTTATACACCTAAGCAAAAGCCAGCTAGTGGGTACCCAGCTAACCTGAGTGCCCTGACTATTGGGGTTCAGGGGTTATATAGCTCAGTTGGCTTCTAGGCTCCCCGTCCTTTCCCCTTGGGAATAATGCACAGCTACAAAGGCTTTCTTTCTCAGTAAAGGCTCTTTGTCTTAGTAAAATTGTTACAGCTCCCTTTCCCAGCATGGAATCTCAAGGACTACCCAACCCCACTTCCAGTACCACTCCTGCTTGTGATGTTCAGAACACCTGGCAATCTCAGTAAGATTGTTACCGAAGTTTACAGGAACTCCTTTTATCAGAATAGTCTCAAGGACTCTTCCCCCGTCCTGTACTATTTTGCCTATAATGCTCAGGACACCCAGTAGTCTTACCAAGTTGAACTCAGGTCTGCTGAGTTCACTGGTGAGACATCTTTCTTTTGCTTCTAGCCTCCTGTATTAAGTTCTTTGTTAGATTTTAATGGCAAGGGCCCTGCCTTTATTTCCCCTCTGGCCGCTCATTCCTAGCTGCTGCATAACAGTAATAGTTCTTAAGGAAGAAGGAAATCTTACCTTTTGTGACAGCATGGATGGACCTGGAGAGCATTATGCTAAGTGAAATAAGCCAGTCAGAGAAAGATAAGCACCATATGATTTCACTTATATGTACAATTTAATGAACAAAATAAATTAACAAACAACATAGAAACAGACCCATGGACACAGAGAACAGACTGACAGCTGTCAGAGGGAAAGGGCTTGTAGGGGTAGGTTAAAAAGGTGAAGGGATTAAGCAAAAAACCACAGCTCACAGACAGACAATGGTATGGTGATTATCAGAGGGAAAGGGGGGTGGTGAGAGATAGAAGGGGGTAAAGGGGGGATAAATGGTGATGGAAGGAAATTTGATTTGGGATGATGAGCACACTAGACAATATTCAGATGATGTATTGTAGAATGTACGCCTGAAACCTATATAATTTTATTAACCAATGTCACCCCAATAAATTCAATTTAAAAAGTTTCTTTGAACTTAAAGACACACACAGACGCACACGAAGACTCAACCACCTAATCCACCTACCAAAACTACAAGTAGAATGTGTCAAATCCACTATTGTAGTGGATTATATTAACATATATTTCTCAGTGACTGACAGAATATGATGATAAAACTTCTTTGGAAAACTAGTTGATCTTATCTTGTGTATTTAAAGACTTGTGCCACTCTTAGGCTCATAACTAAGAGAAGCTCGCACATGCGAACCAAAAATGTTTGCATCTGCAATGTTTGCATTGTGAAAATTTTGGGCAACTCAAGTGTCCACTTGAACTGACAGTTGGTGTATTCATACAGTAGACCAAATTTAGTCCTGAAAATTAATATATTTCAGCTACATGTGTCAACCTGTATCAGTCCTTATTTTGAAGTAAATGAACAATTTTTAGAAGAATTTGTGCAATTTTTATACCATTTGTGCAAAGTTTGAATAATGCAAAACCAAATACTACATTGTTGAGATAGAACTATATGTGATAAAACCACAAAGGCAGTATGGGATAAATAAACACAAAATTCTTGGGAGCCGAGTTGTGAGACACACAGCCATGGAGAGGGGACTGTATGGGAGTACATAGGAGCACCAAAATGACTGGCTCTGCTGTATCTTTTAAGTTAGGGACAAGTGTCAGCATGAGTATTCATTATGTATTTTGCACATATTATAGATATTCTTTTGCATTTATTCAATAACCAGGATAAATAATGTAATATAAAATAATAAAAATAAAGTTGAACAAAGAGAAGTAGGACTTTTAGAATTCTTAGATGATTTTGCTTAGGGAGTACCTGGGAAGTTACGGAGTAAAAAATATCAGACATGTTAGCAAGATGATTTCTTTTTCCAGATGCAATACGGATTTAGAAAATGCCAAAATAACATTGAAATATCTGTGGGCCTCTGCATCTTCTCTAAATTCTTTATGTACTTTTTTATAGTAAAAATTAGACAGGCCATTATGGGTTTATCAGTAGTAAATAGTATGTGTTGGTAATTTATTTTTCCTTTCCTGAGCTCTTATTTCTTCTTTCTTGTGTCATCCTTACCTTTGCAATCATGGCTCCTTACAAACTTAGATAATCGACCTTCAATCTCCCTCCCCTGTAACTGGAGTGAGTGGGGTGGGATGATTCAGCCTGTACATCCCCTAGAGATGGGGAAACAGTCTTTTATTTGTGGCAATGCTCAGAGCCCCAGAATGGATGCAAGTTGTATGCTGCGAGTCCAGTCATTGAGTCCCCGCTGGATAGTTGGTGAATTGTTGGGTGAAAACAAGGCCTGAAGTATGGAGTCAAAAAAGAGGGTGACGTATAAAAGCGTGGGGGGTGGGGTGGAGGACCATGGGAAACCGAGGTGCTAGGAAAGCTCAGAATAAGTAGTAAAACAGGGAAATGGGATCTAACTTGGACAAATTTGGGGAACAAAAGGCCAATGTGATAAATTTTTATGAACTCCCTGTACTGTTTGTGGGTCTGAATGGGCTTCATTATACTGGAGTTAGAAAGAGATGTTCTATCTTCTTGCTTATCTCTTTAAATTTTGTTTTTGTTTTACATTATTTCATCAAAGTCACTTGTTTCTTTTATTTATCTACTTACACACACAATATTTCCCTCTTAGTTCTTAATAGAAAATTGACCTTATCAATTAAAGTTATCACTATTGCAGGGAGTGGTCAGTGGTATGTGGCAGACTAAAAATAAAGTCCTAGTCATTGATCATCTTGAAAATAGAGGAAAAATAAATGTAGTTTCAAAGGAACATTTTAATCATTAAGCAGAGAATGAAGGCTGCATTTGAATTAAAGAACCAGGACATTAGTTTATTTCTGGATTTCCTGAGAGCGATTATTTCAGTTCTAGTCCCTATATTTCTAATGTTTTCTAATCACATGCATATTAATTACTAACTCTTAAGCCAAGAAAGGGTATTAAAATATGTCATTTTTTAAAATGAGTAAATAAAATAGGGTATGCATACTTGCCCAACGCAGAGATGTGGAGAACTGTTTTGGCCACATTCCCTTCCCTGCAAAAATGTCACAGATTACCGTCTAGTTCCTAAGAACTTTTGGTCAAATGATTAAAATCACAGAGTGTAAGGACTCTTGAAAATAAATATCTCATACAAACAATACGAAGTATCACTTAGATTAACAGAAAAATAAGTTACATCTGCTTTCTTCATTCTCCAGTGAAAATTGAGTGCCTGTTGGATCGGTAACAAACCTAGTAGTACCATTCTGACTGAATCAGAGTGTGGGATGGGAGCTATGAAGGAAATTAATTGCTGCCTCTAAATAATCCTGTAGACCAGAATCGACTGCATTTTTAACCCTCTAATTCCTTTCTTTCCTCTGATCTTACATTAGGAGACATTTAGTACTATTTTTTTTTTCAATGGAGGAAAGTGGTGTTTTACAGAAAGAAAATGGAAAATTGCCTGTTTGTTAGATCCTCATCTTCATGGTGGTTTGCACACTTGTCAATATCAGAAGTCAGTTCCCATTTGAACAGTTCAAAAAGGCTTAGTTAGATCTCAAGAGGTGTAAACCCTGATTATGATAAAGTTTGACTTCTGGAGAGCTGTAAAAATTATTTCATATGCACATTTTCCTTAATGAAGCCTGATTTAAGCAAGTAAGCAAACAACAACAAAGCAAACAAGCATCCCAAAATTTGAAACTGCTGCGAAATAGTGAAATATATGAATGAGGTTTATCCAGAACTCAGGAGTGATAATTTAGTTTAATTTGATTATGGGTAAGTTGTAATTTTTAAAGGACAATTACCTCATACAGAGTCATATAACTATAATAGGATTATATTCCTTCTGCATCCTCATGAAGGTCATTGTCACCTGATACTTATGGGTTAGGTACATATATTATATAGCCCTTTAATAATAAACCCCTGCTTGTACATAGAAGAAAAATGATTTTTTCTACGTAGTTGCAAGGGTACCCATTAGGTCCCAATATTACTCTCATTTTACAGGTGAGGGAATGGAGGTTTGGAGAAGTCACATAACTTACCCAAGGTTATGGCACTATTCCATGGGAGAGTTAGAGTTTGGACTTGAACTGACTGCAGTGTCTATGTTTTCAGCCTCCTTGAGATGCTATCTCTTTGAGACTCATAGAGGTTCCTTCCAGATCTCATAGTGCTGGGACAGCCAGAATAAATGCTTTATTTCCATCTGGAGATAGGTCGTCACACCTCCAGTCTACTTTATGCCATGGTTGGTTCCTACTCTGTCCCCCGTTTTCATCCAGAGCAGCGTAAGTCAGCCAGGTGTCTTATTTGAAATCACTAAGAATTCTTCAGGGGTTTTTGTTTTTGTTTTTGTTTTTTCCGTTTAGGGGGTGTCAATGCACCTGACCTTGGGTCAAGTAATAAATAAAGTTTCAAGATTAATGAAGCACAGTTCTTGTCCTCAAGAAGCCTCAGCCTAGAGTGAAAGACAAGCACTGATACTACAGAATACATTCCATGAGGGTTATGAACAAGAATCAATGACAGTAGAATAGGATGGATTAATCTTGGTGTACCAGCGGGATGACTCCTAGAAGTTTTCACGGAAGGACGAACATTTGCGTGAAAGTTCTCCACGCACTCAAGAATGGACGGAGGTTATTACAGGCAGAGGAAACAGCTGTCAGTCCGCCTGGATGGAGAGGGTTAGTACTGCAAGTTTGTGGGAACTGCCAGGCTCGGTGTGGTCAGGTGAAGCTGGCAAATGACTGAGTGGAGTGTAGGGTGGAGGTGGGTGAGTAGAATGAGAAGAGGCCAGCCAGAAAGGAAGGCAGTAGTTCGGCAAAATGACTTGGCATTCTGTCCTCCCCAAAGGAGGACAGGAGGACTTCTTTGCCTGGATCCTGGAGGTCCGCCGCTGCCTCAGGTGTTCCTCGGTGTACCGGGCCTTCCACTCCTTCTGAACCTCCACCGGAAACGGACGTGCGGGCCAGAGTGGTGCTGCTTTCCTGGTTACCTGGCACCGAAGAGCAGCTCCAGCTTTCCTACCCTAACTGGGATCTCCAGTGTCATCACCACATAAAGTGGTGACAACTGCTATCTTTATCTCTTTCAGAGGAGACGTTTTCAAGAACCATCCTGCCTCCAGGAGGGGAACGTGGAGGAGGAAACAGTGGCTCCCGGGTTGCTGACAACCTGGTCAGAGGACTCGGTGGTGTCCGAGGAAGTGGTGGTGGACTTCTCTTAGGATGCGTGGGCATTGCTGGACCCTGCTTAGAAAATGCTGTGCGGAGGTGATACGCTAGAGAACGCTGGGAACAAGGCCTCAGTGGGAATGGCGGCTCGCCTAGGCGGAGCAGGAACAGCTGAGGACTGAGGAGGGAAGACGTCTCCAAGACACCTGTGCAGACCTGTAGTCTCAACTTAAAACCAAAGGGACCACTGCAAAGCCGAATAAAGATTGAACGAAACCATCTAATGGCAGCAAAAAGCGTAGACTTTCTATGGGGGAGCATCCCTGTGAGTCAATGAAAGTGAGAAAGCCTTTAGCCACCCGGAGACAAACCCCAGGAAGATCATCTATATGGAAAAGCCATCAGAAGGAATTCTAACCACATTATGCCCAAGAGAAATCAGACAGGAGAGAAATGTAATGTCTATAAAGAATGTGGGAAAGCGTTTAACTATTCTTCATCCCTTAGGATCTGCGTGTGACCTCATGCTGGTGAGAAATGGTACAGTTTTTAAAATTTTTATTTTAACGGATGTGGCAATCCCCTAAGGCCTTAAAACAAACAAACAAACAAACAAATGAACGAACAAACTACAAAGAGCCCTGTGGGGGTGGGAGTGGGAGAAAGGACTAGCAGCACTGGACCACAAAATCTGGCAAGACCACCTCCTTGGTGGTCATGAGGGGCTGCACATCGAGGGGTGGGCTCAGTGCGGGTGACTCCCCGGTGAATTCCCTGTTGAAATTGCACATGTGGGTGTGTCTTGATAGCATGAGCATAACGGGTGACAGCCCTTAGCGGTGCGCGCCAGCCTGCTGTCCAGAGGAAGGGGTGTTTTATTCACATCTTTTGCATTTCTCTTGTTGGACCTTAAGCAGGGCAGTGACCTCCTCATATTACAGTTTGGAAAGATCACATTGTAGAAGATGAACCAGTTTTCTTTGCCTAGATGATGGTACATTAAAAATAGTTGTCATTCTTCTTACTATTATCTTCAAATGTTAGCACAAGGAAGGTCTAACACCACCTACAGGCATAGAGTTTTATGTTTTATTTGAAAAGAACCCAGGTTGAGAAAAAGAAGTAAAACACTGTATCAGTTTCCTGAGTAGTAGGTATAGGGCAATAAAATAATATTGCTAGAAGCAAAACTGTGTGTTACATCACATTATGCTTAAATTCAGGGTGTTTTAAAAAAATAGTTAAAGACAATTTTTGAGATTCCTTAGGTGTTGAGGAAGTTAGAAGGGGATTTACTAGTTTTCTTTAGGGAAATTTTAAGCAGTTTAGGCATAAGTCAAGATCTAAAATTTGTTGGTGACCCAGTTGTTTGGAAAGTAGATTTTGTCATAAAAATTGTTATGATTAACTTCACAGACAAGCCAACAGAAGTTTAATTCATAATGTAACTGAAGTTAGAACTTTTTGGATGTCATTCAAACTAATTTAAGGGAAAAAATGGATAGCAGTGGGAGATGTGGATTTAATGGTCCCCAAGCCCTGCCAGGGCAAAGACCATATGGTCTTGATCATTGTTGCATCTCTAGTGCCTAGCAAAATGCTTGGCATATAGTAGGTGCTTACTAAATATTTATTGAATGAATAAAATAAAGCAACCACAGGAATGTCAGGGGTATAACTGGACCTTAGCCAGGATGGTAGCTAAGGATTTGAGTGCCCTCAGAGTGCCCTCTTTCTTAACATTTCTATTATCAGCCTCTTCTTGTGTTGGCTTTGTTCTTTCAGACCAGGTCACCTTTGTAGTTGGGAACTTGGTCATGTGGGATGTTTATGTTCACATCTTGCAGGGCTTGCATTAAACAAAATCTTTCTGTACTACTTAGAACCAAAACTCGAATGGAAAAAGTTCTGATTAGCCCAGCTGGAATTCAGTGCATAGTATTAGAACAAGTAGCCATAGCATGTAGAATCATGTAGAATGCAGAAGTCCCAGTGGAACTGTATGTTTGGAATGAGGGAAGGGGCCTTTGCCAGTTTTATACTCTGCAGACTTTATAATTTTTAAGAAGAGAGCCGTATCCAAACTAAGGGGTTATAAAAAGAAAAGGGAGCTGTATTTCCTGTTTTTAAAGTGTATATTCTTTATGACGATTCAAGATGATAAGATCTGGACAGGAGACTTCAGATATACAAAAGAACACTAAAGTGAATATAAGTTATTAGATGAAACACACAAGAAAGAAAAGGGTATAGAAAAACAAATGAGAAGTAATGGGAAGTTGGTTCCCAAAGTATATTTTAAAGACAAATGTTATTTCATTCAGACAAACATTTATACACTTGTTGAGCTGTTACTTTGTGCTAAGATATCGCAATGGATCATGTTGAGGTCAGAAAGACCTCTAAGGCAAAAGTTTTTCCCCCAAACAAGCTGGAATCCACTTGTGTGAAACTGATTTTGGGAGAACACAAAAATCTTAGAGCTTTTACTTAGAGCTTGTTTAATCAAGTTAGTAGCAGTAAGGTTCGTGAAAGGAATTCCTCTTTTCTAATTGTTACCGACAACTCCTTCACATCACCCAACCGGTGACATTGCTGTGCCCCCTTATATGTATGCTGATTGCACCCTAGACAACAACAAAGCCTCCAATATTTTTGTTTTGTTTTGAGAATTTTCTTACTCCTAACCCTATGAGTTCTCTCTCTCTCTCTCCACCTCCCTTCCAACACACACAGATGTACACATACACCCCCCCTCCCCCGCCGAGGTGTTTCTGAGATATCCATGGGTGCCCGGGTGCTCAATGATCCTAAAGGACCTGTTATTCCCTGTATTTTCTATATTTTACTTGATTACTTTTAATACTGTTGCAGGCTAGCTTAAGAAAAGGCCAGAATGACAGAGTGGGAGGTAAATTTTAGCCAAGTTCCACAACTGTCCAAGTGGTGATTCAGTAAGAAGTTCTGCTTCTATAGATAGATCCTACTTCAGCAATTGTCCAAATATTATATAAATATGAAAGGTTCTGCTGCACATACATCAAGTGAACAGCAGATCAAAGAATATGTTTTGTTTTTCCTCATGTGTATTTCTTCTATTTTGGAACACCTTAGGTTGGAATCTTCCTTCAGGCTTGCCTTCTGCAAATCGTTGGGTATGGCAAGTGTCCTGCAGATGTGGAAAAACTGTGCAGAGAACCCTGGGAGTCTGATAATCCCCAACATGAAGAAATTCTTTTGAAGGTTAGTCCTTGAACAAATTTTAACCTTTTGCTGAGGTCAGCTAACATTTGCCAAATGCCTGCCACTTGCACTGCTCTGGGCACTGGGAGATGCAAAGATGACTAAGACATGGGCATGGTAACTGGCTGATAAAGTCTAGTTTTCTTGCTGGGTCAGATGTTGGAGGTAAAATTTTCAGTAGAAAATTCATATCAGAAGTTAAATGTAAAACCAGTTTTTTTTTTACATTTGACATATAATTTAACTTAAATTAGTTTCAGGCATACAGCATAATGATTCAGTATTTGTAAAGTGATCACCATAGTAAGTCTCGTTAACATCCGGTCTTCTTATTTATTAAGCCAACAGGCATTAAAACCAGTTCCTCTGCCCCAGCTTCCTCAGTTTGTCCTGTTGGTGAGGAAGAAGTCACCTGAACTGGTCTTCCCTCCACAGAGGGAAAATGGTGTTTTAGGGTCCTCGCTGTACTGGAGTGGTTTGGGTCCGCTACAGGAGAAACATCTGTAGAGGGTGAGTGGCTAGACTAGAGGGTCACCAAAGTGCACTCTAATTTTTAAGTCAACAGTTTTATTGCAATCATTATTCAGGTGGTTGAAAGGAGATAATGCCCGCCCCTCCCCCAAAAAAGGGTTTTGTTCTAACCAAGTTTGTATATGTCTGGTATATTTATAACTGGCCTATAAAACGTTTATTTCTGGAATGGGGTGTGCAAGGAGAAGGCCATCATAACAGTTGAAAAATGTTTCCTCCCCCCGCCGCCCCTACAACAAAGATCTTAGTTCCTTGCTATTTCATATCTCCTTGACCGCTGCTTGCCTCAATGTTGTTTTCCATGTAGCTGGTTAGAAATGCATGCGAACTGTTTCAACAACAGCAGCAAAAAGAGGCTGTGGAAATAGTTTCTTGTTTCTATTATAATAGAAACTGTTAAAAATTGTAAGCTGCTAAGCAGTGCTGAATTTTGCAGTTTTGATGAAAATGTGATCAAACAGGGAAACAATGCCTTATTCATCACATTTTTATCCTTATGTTCTCTCAGGGTTGCCAGTATAGCAGACTATCAGAATCTTGATTATGTTTTGAACTTGCGGATATTAAAACAAATACTCTTGTTGTTGTTTCTTCAGGTGATTTTAGAGGGCAAATAACAATCTATTAGTTGCTAGCCAAAACCAAAAGGGTAAATATTGAAAATTAACAAGAAAAGGGGAAAAGCTGATGATGTTTTATTTAGCCATTTTATGACACCTACTTAACCAGAGCCCTTAAATAATAGATTTGAATAGTATTAGCTATATATAATTAAAATATCCAGAGACCGCTTCTCCATTTGGGTTTGTTTATGAGCTACAAAATCATATGCAAAGCATTTATGAGAAAACTGTTAGGTACCAGCTCTTCCACATATATTACTTAAAATAAATACAACACTCAGAGATGGGATAAAATTACTATATCTTGCAGACGGCTTAGAAAGATAGTAAACCTAAATTTTCATTGTTACAGCCAGGAGCTAACCCTAGGTCTTCCCTCACTACAAAACCCATGCTCTTTGCATGACATGAAAATAGCCTATTTTTGGGTGAGCACGGTTTGCTTTACACCAAATACATACCACGATTTTCTAAGAATATTAGGGGCTTCCTGAAAAATCCCTCGAGCGTATGATTACCTGGGGTGATAATGTGATGGGAAAGACAGAGAGAAGAGTTCTAGCAAGAAGTTGGTTCTATGCTAAATATTCTAGATGGGGCGTGTATAGGGGCAGTATAATACTTTTAGCTTTCTTTCTGCCTCTTTAAACACTGCAGATTTTTAGAACAAATAACATTTCCAAAAACAAAATTAAGTATATTGATTCTTTTTATGGTGTTAAATCCTGTTTAGACATTTTACGATGTTTTTTGTTCGTTGTGGTTTATTCTGCTAAATGAGTTTCTTCCTAATCTGTTTCTTAGCTGTCCTATGAGTAACAGAATTTGTTATTTTGTTTTCCAAATTGTAAGTGGAGTTTTGGCTACCTGTGTAATGTGAGAGATATTGAAAAGAAAAATGTGTGCAAAGGAATGTTTTCTTTTAATTCTCAACCAGTAATAGAAAAAAATACAATAAAAAATCTAGACCAATACTTATGGAGATTTGTTGTTATTAATCCTTCTCCCATTATGGGAGTTGTAGGCAGGTGAGGACCAAAGAGATTAGCACAGTCGATAAACACTAAATTGAACATTGGTGAGTCAAAAGCCAGGAAAGTCACAGAAACAGGACTCCATACCCAGAGCAGAACTAACTGGGGTTAGCTCCAGTTCCTGAGAAAGTCAGAAGCCAAGAAATCTGTGACCCCTGACCAACTATTTGACATGAAAGACCTTAGTACAAGGCTCATAGGGACTAAGGTACAGTGAAGACAGCAAAAAGGGTTCACGGCACCCACATCCAAGATAAGCCTTTAACACTTAACCAGTTCCTGACCGAGCTCAGCTGCCATTGTACTCCTCCGGCCTAGTGGGAGTCAATCCCGAGTGAGCTTGACTTGGAGACTTATTAGTGCTAATATTAAACTTCTCTCGAATTAGGTAGGAATAGGAAAGAGGATTTTGTTTCCTTATCAGAGCCATTTCTTAAACCTGTAGATGTAATATAGTGTTTCAGTATGTCTTCATAAGAATACCCTTTGGAAATTCAACTATGGCCCTTAAACTGCCTTTCCCGAGAGGGGTTCTGAACACTTTTTTATGAGGAAGATTTTCCTTTTCTCTTTTTTGTCATCAGATTGTGGGGGAAGCCAATGCAGGTAATGAAGGTAGAATGGACTGTGACCTAGGCTTCAGGTTACCTGGCAGAGGAGTTCCTCAGCTGGGTCCTCCTCCTCACTGGGAGTCCTTTCGGGTTTTAGGGATGGCTTTGGAGGAGTGAAAACGTGACCTCAGAAACTGGCTAGGAAAACCAACAGGCAAAGCTTTGAGGTCTACAGCCAGATTCTAATCAATGGGTCAGACACTGTTAAAACAAGCTATTGATATGAATTAGTGAATCTGAGAGCAGTCATTTAATGCACAGGACGTGAACGCAGGATGCAAGGACTAAAGTGACTCCTTGCTGGGCACTAAACGCTTCCAGGCTCGTGAGACCTTGAGCACTGTCTCTGAGGTCTAGATTAATTTCCAAAGGTCAAACTTGGAAAATAAAGCATGATTTTTAGTTCCGGTAACTAGGCATCAACTTGGTTTAGATGCAAATTTGAAATGATTTTGCTTTGCCCTAATTATTGCCCTCAACTCTGTTGATTGTGACTTTCTTTCTAGCTTTAAAAAATCCAGTTTAAAATTCTAATCTCTTATCTAACTTACATTTTATAGCTCTGATGACCTGGAGTGGGAAGGGCTGTGTTACCATTGAGACTTTTCGTCTTTCTAGGTCCTCATATATTAATACTGGTAAATAGAGAGGAGAAAGGTACTAGTGTCTTTTTCTTAACTGGCTTCTGTGTGGCTTTGTCATTGTTACTGATAATCTGGAGCACACTGTCTAGCCACTGAAGACCTATGTACAACAGGTCTCCAAAGGCTGGTTTTCTGGAAGTGTGCGTGTATTTGGGGTGACCCTTTGTAGAAGGTGTGTGTGTGTGGACTTGGCATCTTCTTATGCAATTGTTCTTGGAGGAACTCTAGCTCTGGTTTAGACCCAACTTCTTTGAAAGCACCTTCCCTGGCAGTCAGCCTTTCCGGTTCTGGTACTGGCAGGGCAGCCTAAGTCCAACTTTTCTCTATTATGTCCATGTGACCCTAAGGAGCACACTTTTAGCCATTCCTAGTGGAGGATGTTCAAGCTCTCCATGGCTTCTTCCTGTCCTGATTTTTCTTCCCAGTTTTCCTCCCCTGGTTCTATAGGAACTAGGGGAAGATCTCTAAGTTCCAGACATAAACAGACATCTTTGGGGAATGAGATTATTGTCCCCTCTTCTCAAATTTCCCGACGTCTCTGCATGATTCCCTGAGAACCTGCCTCCCTCTGCACTGGGGGGAATGACTACATTCCACTTAGAGTTCTGCACTGCCCTCTAGGTCAATAAGTCAGGATGCTCGTATTTTCTCTCTTCTGTCTAATCCAGTTGATAAGCTAAAAGAAGTGGTAGAGTTGGAGATCGGGATGCAACTGGAGTGATGACTTAGGAATAATTGGGCAAGTTTCATTGCTTGCTAATGAGCTTTAACTTCAGTTTCTGAATCTTGATGTTGGCCATTCTGTTTATTTATTTATTTAAAATGTTTTTATTGTTTACGCTATTAGAGTTGTCCCAGTTTTTCTCCGTTTCCACCCCCCACCCAGCCCCCACTCACAGTCAATCCCCTCTCCATTATTTATGTCCGTGGGTCACACATATATGTTCTTTGACTAAATCCCTTCACCTTCTTTCAACCAGTCCCAACCTCCCCCCTCACCTCTTGCAGCAATCGGTCTGTTCCTTGTTTCTGTGCCTCTGGTCTTGTTTTGCTCGTTGGTTTATTTTGTTCCTTAGATTCCAGTTATAAGTGAGATCATATGGCATTTGTCTTTCATTGCCTGGCTTATTTCACTTAGCATAATAGTCTCCACTTCCATCCATTCTGTTGCAAAAGGTAAGAATTCCTTCTTTTTTACTACATAGTATTCCATTGTATGAATATACAACAGCTTTTTATTCACTCATCTACTGATGGGCACTTTGGCTGTTTCCAAACCTGGGCTATTGTAACTAATGCTGCTATGAACAGAGGGGTGAGTATGTCCTTTTGAATTGGTGTTTCAGGATTCTTTGGATATTTTCCCAGAAGTGGAATTGCTGGGTCAAAAGGCAGATCCATTTTTATTTTTGTGAGGAAACTCTGTACTGTTTTCCAGAGTGGCATCTAACAATATGAGAGATGCAAATTAAAATCACAATGAGATACCACCACACATCTGCTAAAATGGCTGTTATTAATATAATAAATTAACAAACACCACGTGCTGGTGAAGATGTGGAAAAAAGAGAGCTCTGGTGCACTGCCAGTGGGAATGCAGACTGGTCCAGTCATTCTGTTTAAAATGTGGCATGTTCTGTGCCTCTTTGTTCTCAGCTTTGGGTCTTAGGTATTAATTCAGGGGCAACAGAAAATGTACCACTCAACCTCCTATTATACTATCTTTGTTTTCCAAACAATTTTGCCTATTACTGTATTTTCTCCCCCAGAACCTACCTTCAGAGTCTCCAAGTAGGAAATAAAAGGACATAGCTGAAGGATAGCTATTAATGAGAGGATGTTGTAGCTTAACATCTAAGGGCAACACTTTTATGGGTGAAAGGGATTCACTAGGTCAGATGGGATGCCAGGACAATACATGTTAACATGGTTGTTCTGGCTGTTGATCTTTTGGATGTGTGGTTCTTTCTGGCATGTCTTTACATAGTTGTGCTGGTGTGAGAATAGGGAGTAGCAGGTGTGTCTTGGTCCTTAGAAGGAGGCAGGCTATTCAGGTGTTTATGGCTGGTGACAGTCATGTTCTTTGGGGCATTTTCTCAGTCTTCACAGGAGGTTAATACAGAGGGTAAAGTTATAAAATTACAGTGTACATTACTTGTTATGTAACTCAATTCCACAAATACATTTGTTGCACTTTCTAGGTGCCAAGCTCTTTGAATTATAAAAATGGATTATGTATGAGCCCTGCCATAAATAGTTTATGATCCAATGTTGGAGAAGATTGTGATCAAATAACTACAGCATAGTAGGATAGTAGTGCCTTAAATAAAGGAGCAGGGCAGAGTTTCCAAGATTGTTGTTGTTTCAAATCTGGTAAAAGGAAAGTTTTTTTTTTTTTTTTTAAAAAGGGTACTTTTGCAGTACCTTATAATAATTTGGTGATTTGTTTTAGATGTTGACAAAAATTATAAAATAGGAAATGATCACTTAATGGGATGACATTTCACAAACTGTGCTGATATGGAGATTTATATTTTGAACCCCTTTACTCCTTTGTGTATGTAAACAAGGATCAGCAATTTTGTTTGGAACCACTTTTGCATGTCAAAATAATAAATTTGAATAATGCATAAAGATGATCTCTGGAGAGAGAAATGAATACAAAAGACACACAATGTAATCTTGTTCAGTTAACCAACATGTGAAAAAGTCATATTTTCATTATTGTCTCAAAGTATTAAAATAATTTTAAAAAAACTTACCTTTATTCTGAACTCAGTAGAAACTTGAAAAATATCAGGAAGTGTGTCCTGTAGTAAGTTGACATACTTTTTAAAAGTGCCCATCAAAACCAAAAGTAAGCTGTAGCAACTCGTTATACCTTAATCAATAGGAGCATTAGAAGCTTTGACTGCGAAAAACTCAGGCTGTTTTTCTTAGTTGTTTAATGCTCAAGAACATTTTGGCGAAGGCTGAGAGATCAATTTTTAAATAAAATCTTGGTTGCATAGACAGGACAAGCAGGAGCTATGCCCAAATATTAGAATTGGAAATAAAAGGTTTCTGGTTCTTATGGAAAGGGGATGGGAGGTTGGAAGCCAGCAGTTATTATGAATGAGTCAGTAAAGTTATTGTCAAGTACATATAGTAAATGTGTTTTGATAAATCAATGCAATTGAATAGTAATGCCTCTGTGTGAATATTATTTTAATCTTATGCATATAAATATTTTTGCTTTTTTTCTATTAGAAAATGGTGTCCATTTCTACAGTGTCATATATTTTCCTGACCAATATTTTGTGTGCATGATCTATTAATACTTACTCAAATACTCAGATAGTTTAGTGGAAGGAATTTGAAATTAGTTGCTAGCCTAGTTTCTTCCTATGTAAAATAATAAGCTTCGCATTCTAGCATGAGTCACTTTATCTTTCTGTTACCTTGTTTCAAGACACAAATATGCTGCCTTAGTTGAAAATTTTTTGATTTGCACAGCATTTTGCAACCATTTTTTCTATTTGATTATTTCGACTATCTCTCAATTATGTAAATATACTAGTGTTGTTTTCCCCCTGGGAACGTGAAGCAGAGAGAGGTTAAAGCACTACCGTAAGAGCAAGGACAGGAAGGCAGATCTTGTGGTTCCCACGCATTGGCACATTCCCCCTCCACCGTGACACTTCTGCCCAATCCATGGAGCCTAGGGAAGAGGAATGAAGAAATCACTATGATAAACAAAACACTATTCATGTACATAAATACAGGGTCCGGCACAAAGAACACCCCTTTTTTATTACAAAATCATAAGCATGTAATTCTGTAACATAACAATATCACACTCAAGCACACCATATGACATTTTAGGTGAAACATTAGAATTAAAACTATACATTATTATACCCATATTATTACCCTGGCAACTACACTCAAGCAGGTGTTACTTCTGCCAGACCCTGTAGTTTACGGGTTGCTTGATATACATCATTCCATGTAATCTTTCCAATAACCCTATAGGAAGGCATGAAAAAAAATTTTTAAATTATTATTTATTTTTAGAGAGGGGAAGGGAGGGTCAAAGAGAGGGAGAGAAACATCAACATGTGGTTGCCTTTAGTGTGCTCCCTGCCGGAGACCTGGCCTGCAACCCAGGCTTGTGCCCTGACTGGGAATCGAACCGGCGATCCCCTGGCTCACAGGCCAGCACTCAATCCACTGAGCCACACCAACCAGGGTGAAAAATTTATTTTATAGATAAGGAAATTAAGCTCCAAATTGGCACAGAGAGTGAGTGTTTACAAGGAAACTTGAATTTCATGTTTCCAATTCCTAGACCAGTCCAAGTTACAGTCCGTTACAAATGAGCTACCTCTTTGATTCAGTCTTGGTCTCAGCTTCCCCTTCTGAGCCATGGGAATAGCTGCTTGTCGATGCTAACCTTAGCAATGGTATACAGAGAGACAAAATTCACAATTCTGATTCTTACTATTTTCGCCCAATCCAACATATATTATCTTTCATTAAATTTAACTTCTGTTACTTCAAAATTTTGGATTAGAAAAGAATTTTAAAAATCTAGATGACAGAATTCCTTGGACATTGTCAAGGAATCTGAGTCTACCCAGTAAGCCCAAGCAAACCAGTCCTAACGAACTAGATCCTTGTTCAGTTAACGTACTTCCACTGACATTTAGCTCAAATTGTTACTTCCAAAAGGTGCATATGTTTACAGTATGCAATACAGTTTTCTTTTTCATTCTTCTTATGTTTTCAATGGCATTAAAAATATCTCAAATATAGTTTATAAAGTGTCAGATTCCATCACAATGTGTTGTAGGGATAAAATATACAGAACCATCCCCTAATGCCAGGCACTGTGCTGAGAATTTGGGAGGAAGTAAGGAGTAAGACAAGTCTCTCTCTGTCTTTGGAGTCTAGGAAGACAAAGGGAAGGGGGGGGAGAGAGAGAGAGAGAGAGAGAGAGAGAGAGAGAGAGAGAGAGAGAGAGAGAGAGAGAGAGGAACATGATTACATCACTATGCAAGTCCTGGAGTGGAGTTGCTTGTGAAAAGCCAAGGGGGGAGGGGAAGGTGATGATACATAATGAAGACTTGAAAGTTAGCAGAAACTGGATGAGCAGACAAAGGGAGAGAACATTAGGATTAAGACAACCCTAAACCTAAATATTTTCTGGAAAAATACAGTATCAGTACAGCCAGGGGTTAATAATTGTATATTTGAAATTCAAAAATAGTAATTGTGAAGAAATCATTAAATTAATATTTGTACTGAAATTTTCATGTATATTTTAACTGAAAAAGTTACATGTTCATGATATAAACATTCTTACATTTCAGAATATTAGATAAACAGCTAAAGCACCCTCTCTACCCCATATACACACAGACTGTTTCTTCCCATAGACTTTCTTATGTATCCTTCTGAACTTTTCTTCAATACACATGCAAATACATGGCTATACTCCTACCTGAATTATCTTTAAAAATATTCATAGAAAAATTAGTTGTCATAGTAGGAAATTTTTGATGAGTCCTCCTAAAATTTACTAGCTATAAAAACAAAGCATGACATTAGAAATCATTTAGTTCAACTGTGTCACTTTGCCATAGGAGACACTGAAGTCCTGAGGGATTTGATATCGGTGCAGGTTACCCGTGCAGTTAATGGCACACTCACTGTCTCTTGCTGCCCAGGCCCATGATTTGATAATTTCCCCCGACTTTATGAACTAAGGGCTATCTTAACCAACCATCAGAACAAAAGCAAAAGAAAATGCTCCGTAAGTCTTTCAGTGTATTATTAAGATTTTTTAAACATGCAGATGAGAAAGCAAAGTATTGGTGGTCTTGAATTTATGCCTATTCTTTAAATTCCACTTTTTTCTTTAATTTTATTATTGACACTATTACAGATGTCCCTATTTTCAAAGAGTTTTTTTCAGCTCTTTGAAGCTGGTACAAGTCTCTCTGAAATGTAATGGTTCTATAAATGTTCTTATTTTTAAACCATGTTAAAATAATAAAACCACTTATCAAATTGGTGGTGGAGATTATTCCCAGTAGAAATGGGGGATAGTGAGTGTGTATATTGAATAATTAGGACATTGATGACTTAGTAAAACAGATCATTTGCGTTCCTGGAATGAATTTTTCTCAGTAAAATTTCCGAGATTTACCCATCATTAGAGTAATATGCCCAAGAAACACTGTAGATGATTCTGCATTAAATCCATGTTCATTTTGAATAACAAGTAATTTTTCTTAAAATGACCTTCTTAGGTGAAGAAAAGTTTGTAGTTGCAAGAACATCATTAACAATTTTTTGCCCTTAGGAAAAGTAAATTTGCATATAGTAAAGTTACTTGTAATTTCTTAAACATCTGTCTGCTTCAGAGGCAAACAGTGCAACTAAATTTCTTATTTTAATGTAACTTAAAAAAAAAAACTCAGAACAATGGATTTCTTTAATTGAAAGGAGAACAAATTATAGGATCATTAAATACTGACGTGGGTTGTGGAGTATTGCTAAAATGACCCATCCTTGAGCATTGATATCTTTCTCTGCCTTAGCCTCATCGATGTGATGTGACATTCTACCCTGAGGCCATCATGAACTCATCACAATTCTTGCCTAAAAAGAACATATTCTCATTGTGGTTATCATGACCTTAAGAGCAAGTGTGGTCTCATCTTTACTGTTTATTCCCTTCAAAATTCCAAAGTGTTCATTGATCAGAAAAGAAATCTGTAATCTGAGGAATCCATGGGTCCCAATATACCCCCCACATCATATGACAATTAAATAATGATGAAAGAATGTTAAAGAACTACAGAGGTCTAAGGCGCCACCAAATTACAAATGGCTACTTCTTCCAACAAGTACTTTTTGTATTGAATGAAACATTTCTCTATACACCAGACCATGGAAACTCAGTGTGTGAAAATGCTTCTGCTCCATACTTAGAGTTTATATTTTTTTGAATGATCAATGAAGAATTACAATTTCCTTTAAAGGCAGTACACAAATGCCTACATTGTCCAAAAATAGGGTTCCATGTTGATTGTCTTGTTGTAAATTTTGAATTTTATATATTGAGAATTTTCGTTTCTGAATTTTTATTATTGTCTGAATGCTTACCTTGAAATGTATACAATTTATAAATTTGGATTATCTTCTGTATTCAAATGCCATTTGTGCAAACTTTCTTTAAAAAAAACCCACCTACCAGCCCATATACAATGTTTATTACTCTGACAAGTGTCAGAAAGGATACATCTGGCTGCCAAGAGCCTGAGGAAGTACAGCATTTTTGCCCGTGTTATGTCTCATGCTTCATTTTTATTACAATGACTTGCCTGTAGCATGGTTTCATTTCAGTTAATTTTATTTCTTTTAGGACCTGAACCTATGCTAATTGTCATGGGTAATTATATTTACAGCAAAAAAAGGCCAACCAACAAAAGAAATGCCCTTTCAAAAGAGTACTTTTTGACAACGTATTTTACTATATAGTAACGTTGCTGGCCAATAACACAATCTGACAAACACTGCGTGCTTATTCTAGAACTGTCAAGTATCTTGATATTAATCTGTATGTCAAACATTTGATATGTTGAACAGGACAGGTTTTTATTCTTTAGTATTCAACATTGTTAGAAAATACCCATGTCATATGAGTTAATATTCCAAGCAACTCCTACTTTAATAAGAACCTGAATACACCATAGAATTTAATAAATAAGAGTTGATGTAAATAAACAATATTTGCTGGACAGGTTCATCCCCTGATGAGGCCTTTTTGGAATGGACAAGGATCCAACTCCTTTATCCTCTATCACAAGGAGAGAAAACTCTCTCTGAACAATAAATTACATGTAGACATGTTAAGAGCCATTGGAATGACAATCTCCCAAACTGGATTAGGCTGGTATCGTCCTTGACCCTGAGTCACTGTGCATGCCTGAAAACTTCAGTTGTCCAAGGTGCATTTTGGAGTGAAAGTTAATAGAAAATCTCCCAAACCTATGGCCTCCCAGGGCCAGAGAATACAACTAGTAGGGGCGCCAGCGCAGTGTCCCGAGTCAGAAGTCGTCCCAGGGTTAGTGGCTGCGATCGCAGCCGTTGCCCGATTACCACCAGTTACTTACTGAGCAGCAGCTACCTGCCAAGCATTGTAAATATACCGCATATCATTCCTTTTAATCCTGAAAGAGTCCATTTTTTTTAAAAAGAAAAGGAAACTGAGTCTCAGAAAGATGAAATGAGTCTTTCAAGGTCACAAAGCTAGTAAAGGAGCAGAAAACCAGTGTTTGTCTTTACAGTTGATCATCCCAGCAATGGGTAGCACAGGGTATTCAGTTGGAAGAGGGGAAATGGGACATTAGCAGACTTCTTTTTTTTCCCTAGCAAGGCCTTGAAAACCTTTTACTGTGTTTCCTGAAGTGTTTTCCTTCCAGAACCAATCTGTTAAAATATTCTGCTTAAACAGCAGTGATACATCTGACTCACTTTAATGAAAGAAACATAATAGAAAGTGGCGTTCCTTCTTTAAACTCAGGTATTTTAATAGCTGGGTTTTCCAAAAGCCCTTGCGATACTAGTCTAAAAAAAAAAGGAATGAGTCGTATCAACACTTTCTGAAAAAGGGCATTATAAACAGTATACAAAATCACAAGCAGTATGCCTATAGTAAACTTTGTGTGTGTGTGTGTTTAGCCTAAAAAGGCTTTTTGCAAAGACAAACAATATCTGAAGTAACATATTCCCAAATCTGTCCTCAGAGTTATCACATGAAACCCTGTTGTGGGAACTCAGTTTCTTACCAGGGTTTAATGCAATTTAGGGACAGGCAAGTTTGGAATAGATGTGCTTTGTGGCAGTTTCAGAAAAGGTGCCCTTGGTGGTTTATTTCCTCAGGCAGCCTGATGTTCTTGACTGCAAGGTGGTCACTTGGCACAATGTGCTAACCTGGCAGGCCTCCCAAGAACACCGGTCCTTTTACACAGACTCAGCGTATTCCCTCAATGCCTCTGCCCATAGTATAATCCTCTTGTGCCTTTAATAAGGTGCCATTCACTTTCAGCCAAACGAAACACCCCAGTGGAAGAGAATTAAGAGGAAATAGAGCATAACATAGAATTCTGGGAGCTTGGTGTATACTCTTTGTTCTCATCATGTCGGTTAAAAAGTATAGTACACCTGAAACTAATACAAAATAATATTGAATGTAAACTGTTATTGAAAACTAAAATTAAAAAATAAAATAAAATAAAAACAAGTGAAAAAAGCAAACAAAAAAGTGTAGGAGTAAGAATATGTCAGTTCATTAAAAAGACCCAGAAGTTTTAGGGTATGCATTAAGGGTCTGTTTATATGAGAATAATTTACTCCTGGTGGAATAGGGCTCATACAGAAATTGAAGATCCGATTCGAATGGCTCCATAGAAAGGGTGTGGAGTGATCAGATGGGTTGCTCCTCTCCATACCTAGCCCCAGGACTGTCCTAGTGAACAGTAAACTCATCAGACAGGGTGTAGCTTGTTCTCAGATGTAGCTCTCCATTTGCTAGTACAGCGCCTGGCACACATTGGGAACTCAAGAAGTGTTTGTTGCAAGACTACTGGAACCCTAGTTTGGAGTTTAGATCCTTGAATGACAAAAACACAATATTCCCACGTGCCAAAGTGGTTAGTCTCTTAGTATCTTAATAGATACATGCTGTCTTATAAATGGTTAGTTTAACTTTTCAACTGAATATTTGGATATTGCTTAGTCTTAACACTGTATATAAATATATATATTTATGTATATATTTATACACACACATATACATGGTCCAGCACAAATAACTTATCTTTTTTATTACAAAATCTTTTTTTTAAAAGATTTTATTTATCATTTTTTAGACAGAGGGGCAGGGAGGGAGAAAGAGAGGGAAAGAAACATCAGTGTGTGGTTGCCTCTCATGCACCCCCTACTGGGGACCTGGCCCGCAACCCACGCATGTGCCCTGACAGGGGAATCGAACTGGTGACCCTTTGGTTCACAGGCTGACGCTCAATACACTGAGCTACACCAACCGGGGCTCTACAAAACCTTTTATTACAAAATCATAAACATGTAATTCTGTAACATAACAATATCACGCTCAAGCACACCATGTGACATTTTAGGTGAAATGTTCAAATTAAAACAATAAATTATTACACCCACGTTATTACCCTACCAAGCACATTCAAGTAGGCATGACTTCTGCCAGACGCTGTATATTTTAACCTTGGGTCCGTTTCAAGACTTTCAATATGATCTTAAGGTATCTTGAGAGAAAAAAGCACAATACTGCATAACCTTTATTTTGTTTTCCTCTCCTCCGGTAAGAAGAACGCCTTTCATACCGTAAAAGGTAGAATAAGCATGAGTAAGGGCTGCCCTGGCACGAGAGAAATGGAATATGAGTAAGAAAGCACCCTTACACAGGTTTTCAGTGATTTCTAGTCTGTGTGGACAAATGTGTGGTGTCTATGGGTAGTGAAGTGACATTTTATGAGATTGGACAAACTCAGTAATTTTAGAAAAATCACAAAGACGGATCAGTTCTGGGGGATTAGAGATTAGATTACTTTTGAGTCTCCCCAAAGCAAACCCAGAGATAAGGATTTGGGGTAAAGGTAGGTTATGGGAAGCGATCACAGGAAACACAGAATGGGAATGGGGAAGTGAGATGAAGAGAAGAAGCGAAGGTGCATTGATGAGTGAATTGTTCTCATTGGAAATTATGCTCATGCCATTTTAGCTCCTTCTGCGAGACTGTGGAACATACCTCAGAACTGTCTCACTGAGGGGGAATCAGCTCGGGTATTGATCCACCAAACTTCATCCCTCATTAGGATGCCCTGGGGAATTAGCCTTCTGGCAAGTTCTTTCTGCCTTGCTCTTGGGTTTGGGCAGGCTCCTGTGGCAGAGCATGCCCTGTGGCAGATGTGAAGACGTGTGCAGAGATCTCCAGGGCAGATTGAAGGGGTATGAGTGGGAGTCTTTTAGCAGCTGCTACAGATGGATAGGCATGATGGATACAAGGAAAATTCCAGAATTTGCACCAGTGAAATGGGTGTTAATTTCCAGAAAAAAAATGCCTATTGTTTTTGAACTCTCAGAAAAAAAAGCAATAAAACAAAATCATTCAGAGATCTTGATTTAGAAGCTCATATGCTTAATAATTTTTCTATATCCTACAGACCAAAATGGATGAAAGTGCAGGTGGGCAAATCCATAGGTAATTGATCAACAGTGATGAATTATTCTTTGTTGGTCTAGTTCGGTATGTCTAGTCCTTTAAAGCTGATTTCTCTTCTTTTTCAAAATATAAAAACATCTCATGGCTGCATGTGGATTTTGATATGTCCTTTAACTTAACCAAGTGTTCCTTCTCGATCATGGATATCTTTGACCTAGATGAAGGTGTCTGGTGGCATGTCCTAAAGCTGCCTCGCACTGTTTTGTTTTTTAATAAGTGCTTTGGATAAAGACACAGAAGGCATGTGTGAAAATTTTCTGTCTGATTGCTGCTGTGATAGATGGAACAACTGGGTTCAATATAGCTCTCAACAGACAGGAATGATGACCTGAACTTAATGGTTATTTTTATTAGGGAGGAAATATAAAATCCTTCACAGAGGTTCAAAAACATAAAAACACGCCAGTGCAAGATGGGAACCAGTTTACAATAGTTCCTATAAGAAAGATCCAGGGCAGGTGTGTCCAGCCCACACCCCTGGTGTGGGCCACTTGTGGCCCAGGATGGCTATGAATGTGGCCCAACGCAAAGTTGTAAATTTACTTAAAACATAATGAGAATTTTTTGTGATTACGTGTCATAATGTACTTAATACGTGGCCCAAGACAACTCTTCTTCTTCCAAGTGTGACCCAGAGACACCAAATTGGACGCACCTCCCTGATAACGCTTTTAATTTATTACATGCTTAAAATGAGCGAATTTATTTCAGCTGCCAAAAAAATCTAATGCCATCTTAGACAATAGCCATAAAATCTTTTTGTCCAGAACAAAGAGGTTCCATTATATCTCAATAGTTCAATTTTATTTGGTGGATTGTGTCCTTTTCCAAAAGCATAGCATTTTCGAACTGGTGAGAACATTAAAGCACTTAGATGCATGTTCCTTAGCCTGAGTGCGTGTACCCATGGTGGTATAAAAGGTGTGCCAGGCATGCAAGAAACCATAGGATGAATATGTCAGATCTTTTAGGACCACCAATATTACTCATATGGTGAGGGAAAGGTGATTAAAGTTATTAAAGTAGTGGCAGGAAAATGGAGACAACTGTACTTGAACAACCATAAAAAAAATTGTTTTTAAAAGTCTATGCTGTGCTTATAATGAACCTATAAATAGCTTCAAAAATATGCATGTAATCATAATCATCAAAATTGCCAGCATGGTTTCTATAAATTGATATTTATAAAACACTATTCCAAAAATATTAAAATACATTTTTTCAAAACAAAACAAAAAAAGAGTTGAAGAGTTTGGAAAATGATTTTTAGGTTAAACTACATGTTGTGATATTATTACTTAAGCCGCATCTGTGATATTTATGAACTACCGACTATGAAGTTTGAAGTTAAAATCTGAGACTTCAGAGAAATTAAAGGTTGCAGGCAAAAAGGTGACTTTCGAGAATGTTTCCAGAATTCTCAGAGCTATGAGTTCAGTCTCTTTTGCAGGTACTTTCATTCAGCAAATATTTACCGAGTACCGACCATGTTTTTAAGCCCTGGCCTAAATGCTTGAGATATATCAGTGAGCAAACTAACACAGACACCTGCCTTCCAGTTGACTCATAAGTAGAAAAATTCAGGAAGCACAGTTTATTTTTATTTCACAGGTGAAAAGTTAGGAGACATGCAGTCAGTCCTGAGTTCTATTTCTAGTTTTACCATTAGCTAGCTCTGTAATCTTAGGCAATTATTAAATTTTTTTAGGTCTCCGTTTTCTCATCTATGTAATGGTGGAACAGGACCTATTTACTTCATTGATGCAAATATTCTACGCCACAACACTGGCAAAGCACTTGGCGAGGTGTCTGATCTAGAGCACATGCTCAGTAGGTCAGTAGGTGATGGTGATTACTACAGAGGTTAGGTGGGTCGCTTAAAGCCGGACAGTGAGACAGCGACAGATTTGTGCTCAACCCTGGGTCTTCTGATTCCCACTGCTGAGCTCGTTTTGTGACAGCACAATTCTGGGTGTTGTAGCCTAGAAAATAACTAGGACTTATTTAGAGTTTTTTATTATTAAAATAATTTACAGTAAGAAAAAAATTAGGAAAACACACAACTGCAGAAAATGAAAAAAATGAAACAACAAAAAGAAAGAAAAACATTGCAACTATGTATAACATCTTAAAATTTTGAAGTAATCTGTCAGACCTCTTTTTTCAAATTTTATTTTTCCATTATAGTTTATATTTAATATTGTTTTTTGGTTTTAGGTATATAGCATAGTGGTTAGACAATCATATACTTTACAAAGTGTTCCCCCTGATATTTCCAGTCCCCACGTGGCACCATACATGGTTGTTACAATGTTATTGACTATGTTTCTTATGCTGCACTATATATCCCTGTGACATTTTATAACTACCAATTTGTACTTATTAATCCCTTCACCTTTTTCATCCAGCTCCCAACCCCCTCCCCTCTGGCAACATTCACTCTGTTCTTTGTATTATGAGTCTGTTTCTATTTAGTTAGTTTGCTTATTTTGTTCTTTAGATTTCACATATAGGTGAAATCATATGGTATTTGCCTTTCTCTGTCTGACTTATTTCACTTAGTAGAATGCCCTCCAGGTCTATCCATGCTAGCCCAAATGGTAAGATTTTGTTTTTTTTATGGCCGAGTACTGTAACATTGTGTATATTAACGACTGCTTTTTTATCCACTCATCTATTGATGTGCACTTGGGTTGCTTCCATGAATGGCTATTGTAAGTAATGCTGCAGGGAACATAGGGGTGCATATATTCTTTCGAATTAGTGTTTTGCGTTTATACCCAGGAGTGGAATTACTGGCAGTTCCTCTTTTATTTTTTGAGGAACCTCCATACTGTTTTCCTTACTGTGTCAGCCCTCTTTTTAACACAAACTATGTTTAACAGAGCTCTTTTCTATCCAGTTTGCTACCTTGATTTTTTATATTTATTATTAAAACATATGCTTTTCCCCATACAATCAGAAGCTTTTTATTAGCATCAGGTTTAACAACTGTATCCATTCTTTTGACTGTGTAGCAGTTTTCTTAACCATTTTATCCAGAGTGTTTAGGCTGTGATAGTGAACATCTCATGTGCGAAGAACCTTCATGGCTGTGAGAATGCATTCCTTACCAACAGGCAAAACCCGAACTCCCCTGAAGGCTGCCCTGCTTTACATATTGGTGATTCAAGGGACTCAAGCCTGAGCTTTCTGTTCACCTTCTCAGGCATGCTTAACCTGGGCAAAAATCTTTTTTGTGGGGCATGGTTTTTCAATGGGACCCCCTTGTCTTGGATGAATACTTCTTTAGATAGTCTCTTTGGCTTCCAAATTACTGCTATTTTAGAATATTCTCTCTGGATCTCCTTTGCTTCTCATTTCACAGTCACAAATTTACACTGCCTCCACCTGTCTCTCTTGGTTCTCAGGACCTAGCTATGGGACCCACTGGTAAGGGGGCTGAAAGGGTCATGTGTGTGTGTTTATGTGTACGTGTAAGCTTACCTATGCATACCTGCATGCATGTGCAAGTGTGCAATGTGAAATGTAGTCTCGGACTGGAGAAAACTTTGTAGAAAACTTTGAACTTTACAGATCGTTAGACTCTGGAGAAAATTATATGTGCGAATTACATTTGGGCTGGATGTTAAAAAATACATTGCTGGTGGTATTTTTTTTGTGGGAAGTTTTATACAGTGGAAAAACATTTCCTTCCACTCTGCTGTATACTCTACACAAAAAGATGATCAACCCAAGTCTTCACTAATACAAGCAAATGTGACCCACAACTTTTGGTTACACCACTTTATCCCCACAACTGAGAAACTGAAACACATTTTTCCATAAAATACTGGGGAATGACGTGGGCCTCATGGAAGCAAGCAGGCACTTTCTCTTGTTCTAGTACTTTATGGAATAAATGCTAAACATTTCCGAGGCTTTATCTGAAGGTCAGAAAGTTGACACAGTGGGGGCTATGTGAGTATCAGGCTTTCTGAATTAGGATTCAGAATATGTACCTAAAAATTGTGTACTGTTCCACATGACTGATTTTTTTGAAACATCAAGTATTCTTCTTCAGTATAATTAATTCCAGTATTGACATCACTGGAATGCACAAGAAATTCTAAATGAATATGCCACTACATCTAACTCTTTTGTTCTTAACTAAAGTCAGAGAACAAACACCAAAACAGAAATAACCTTCCATTATACCAGGGACTGTCAATGTAGCTTATTTATTTATTTTTAATTTTTTTGTTGTTATTTTATTACAGTTGTTCCAATTTTTTCCCCTTTGTTCTCCTCCACCCAGCCCACCCCACCACTCCCACAGTCAGTCCCTACACTGTTGTCCTTGTCCATGGGTCACTCATACATGTTCTTTGACTAGTTCATTCCCTTTCTTTCCATCTTTATCCCCCTCCCTATACCCCTCTGTCTGCTGTCAGTGTGTTCTGGTTATTTTTTGCATGTTAGTTTATTTTGTTCATTAGATTCTTCTTATAGGTGAGGTCATATGGCATTTGCCTTTGACCAACTGGCTTATTTCACTTACCGAAATAGTCTCCAGTTCCATCCATGCTGTCGCAAAGGGTGAGAAGAAAACGAAGGCAGTGAAATTTCAGATATCCCACATAGCAATATTTTTGCTGATATATTTCCTAGAGCAAGAGAAATAAAGGAAAAAATAAAGAAATGGGACCACATCAAATTAAAAAGCTTCTGCATGGCTAAAGAAACCATCATCAACGTGAAAAGGGAACCAACCTTGTGGGAGAACATATTTGCCAATGATACGTCGGACAAGGGTTTGATCTCCAAAATATATAAAGAGCTCATCTGACTCAACACCAGGAAGACAAACAATCCAATTAAACAATGGACAAAGGACCTGAATAGACTCTTCTCCAAGTAGGACATACACAGGGCCCACAGACACATGAAAAGATACTCAACATCAGTAGCCATCAGAGAGATGCAAATTAAAACCACAGTGAGATACCACTTCATACCAGTCAGAATGGCCATCGTTAATAAATCAACAAGTGCTGGTGAGGATGTGGAGAAAAGGGAACCTTAGTGCACTGTTGGTGAGAATGCAGACTGGTGCAGCCACTGTGGAAAACAGTATGGAATTTCCTCCGAAAATCAAAAGTGGATCTGCCTTTTGACTTAGTGATTCCACTGCTGCGAATATACTCTAAGACTCCTGAATCACCAGTTCAAAAGAACATATGCATCCCTATGTTCATAGCAGTGTTAGTTACAATAGCCAAGGTCCGCAAACGGCCTAAGTGCCCATTTCAGTAAATGAGTGGATCAAAAATCTGTGGTACAGTCACACAGTGGAATACTACACAGCAGAAAGAAAGAAGGAGCTCAATGTAGTACATTTAGAATGTGTTGAATTGTAGGGGAAAAAATATTTGTCTTTTCATCAAGATCAAATGTTCATGTATTGGGAATCCAAGAATTATTCAAATTGTTTTTTTTTGCAGAATTCAGGTAGTAAAGTATTAGAGTGATATATGAACACTGCAAACTGATATAGGTTTCTGATGTTGTCAAAATTCCTTTACCAACTTCTCTTGTTATTTTTGTAGTGCTAGCACATTTGGAGAAATGACTGGGGGTAGTTTTAGATACACTGATGGAACAGGTTGAAGTTTTCTCAAAATGGTCATACAATTTCTTTAACCTCCAATGAACATTTTTTGACATCTTTTTATTTTACTTTAACTTTGTATCTCTTGGTGTTCTTTCTTTTGTTCTCACAGATTTCATGTATCAGGAGTTAAATTGTCAGAGCCAGGACTTGGATCTTCAGCCATGGCTTCCCTGAGGCCTGGTGAAATTTGAAGTGGGTGGGGCCCCAATGCTGATGAGCTCAAAGACAAAGATTTTTATTCTGCTTGCCTTTTTACTTCTAAGTCTACTAGGTGCCCAGAGCGTGTTCTGCATCCTCCTTGCTTGGTTTGGCTATAAGCACACTCACTGTAGACCCATGCCCTCTCTCTAGCTACACTCTCATGGGCCCAATGGAGGGAAGCGAGAACAAATTTGAAAGCAACTGCAACCGTTCTACAGAACATGTGATTTTGAAATAGGAGAATTCTAAGATAGATGGGGAGGTTTGTGGGACAGCTGATCTTTATTTCTCTCTTTTTTAAGAGTGCTGATATAGTGCCTCCTATTTAGGGTGTGACAATGAAACATTTCTCCATTCCGATAACATGTATTTAGTCTTAGATACACGCCACCGCAGTGTGGTAGTTCTAGAAAGGATATAAAGCTACAAAGGTATCTATCTTTAGTGAGCTTACAATTCAGGAGGGTATGAGGAAGATGGAAAGTGAAGAAAAAAGAGAGGGACATAATTAACCATAATGTGAGGTAAAGTACGTCGTAGGTGTTCACTAATTCCCTGCTGGAGGAGTAAAAAGATGCAGGCATGATCAGTGTCCTACTGGGAAGCAGAGGCTAGAGAGGTCACATCAGTTCCTGAGGTGGTCTTTTGAATTAGTCTTTAAAACAGAAATAGAGTATTAAAGTGTGGATTTGGAGGGAGATCTGGGCGTAGGATGTGGCACAAGTGAGGAGCAGCAGGGAGATATGGTGAGCTGTTCAGAGGACAGTGGACCATTTCTCAGGCTGCAGTGCTGTGTGGTAGGCGGCAAGAAGTGGAAGATAGAAAAGGCTGGTCACTTTACTCCGATATCCTCTCAGTCAGAGCACATCTCTCTTCCCCAAACAAATGCCTGACCTGGCTTCCCTGTCATTTCCTGTCCTCTTACTCTGGCTTACTTTTCTTGTGAGCTCTCCCTACCCCTTGAAGGTATATGTCCATCTACTTATTTGATGTCTGTCTGTCTTGCTGTCCAGAATGGAAGCTCTAGGAGAGCTGGGACTTTGTTTAATGAACAATTATATTACTGATGACTAGAATAGTGACACTTAAAAAGTGTTTGTTAAAATAAATGTTCAAATGCATGAATTTGATTCTTAAAATGATCTTACAAGGTAGGCTGGGCAGCCATCTCTATCTTATAATGTGGCGACTGGGGCTTGGAGGGTTTGCAGCTGTCAAAATTGAGCACTGACCTGCCCATGAAAAGTAGCCCTGCAACTTTTTGAGCTCAGGCTTTTGGACTGGATTTAATTTCATGCACTATCATATTTTTTATCATTGGAATTGATTTCTCACAACTAGCCACTAGACTTCTCCTTCACAGAATTTTATTGCATTCTTGAAATATCAGATTTCTTTTGTGTGTGTAAGAGGGCAAATGCTAGAGTAAAAGTAAAAGATTACTATAGCACCACTTACAGGAAATGCTGATATATCCAGCTATTATGATATACCTATTCCCAGACATTTCTGTGAATCTGCTGGTCTTTGAAAATTAAGTGTGAAGCAGGTAGGCCTGGTGGAGTACTGAGAGTCAGGTTGAGGTAAGTATTGTATGAAAATAAGAAGAGGGAAATAGATAGACTTTCCTACCATTGGCTTGCTAGATCCAGAATGTGTTAGAATGAAAACTGTTGTATATACATATACATGTGTCACTCGTGTCTATTCAGAAGGTATCCAGCCAGGTACTATGAAAATAGAGACATTTATTGAAGAAAATACAAGATACAAGAAACTGTACATAGGACAATGACACCTCTGTCCCCTTCAAAGTGGGCACCTTGGGACCTCTCACAGTTCTAATCGCCATCAGCTGCCCTATCCTATTTTCCTTAATCTTATTGATGGTCTGAAATCTCTTTCCTTTCAAAAGTGATTTTAGTTTTGGAAACAAACAGAAGTCACAGGGCACCAACTCTAGACTACAGGGGGGCTAAGAGACCTGGGTGATGTTTCTCCAAAAAACTCTGCATGAGACGTGATGCATGAGCAGGCACATTGTTGTGATGAAGCAGCCAGTAACTCGTTGCCCATAGCTGCAGACTTCTGAATCATCTGAATAGTTTCCATGGAGGAATGTTCAAGCTTAAAGCACAATTTGATGCAGATTCGTTGCTCTACTCGCTCAGTCATTTTGAATGCGACAGCCACACAGTACGCATGCTCACTCAGCAGTGTCTATTGCCCCCACTGACTAGTACAGTGAAGCCATCATTGTTCACAGTGAGCTTTCCAGTCCATTCTCCTTGGCTACCAGCTTATATCCCTGTTGCACAAACAGTTCTTATTATATTTACTATGGCTGGACTTTTTCTGCCAGACCACACACACACACACACACACACACACACACAATCTGTATTGAAAACCAAGCCCAGGTGGATCTGCAGCCTGAAACAGCTGCGCTGTTGTATGCAGCCTCGGTAAACCCATCTGTGGCCAACCTACTGACTCACGAGCATGAGAACAAATGCTTAGTGTTATGTTCTGCTGAGTTTGGGGGTAGGTTGTTAATTAGCATTATTGAGGCAATCACTAATACAACAGTGCTTTGGTATTACTTTATTTCTCATAGTAAAAGAAACTGCAGGCACTTGGACCCCTGCTTTGTTTTCTGCAGTCATTCTAAGCATGGCAGGTGCTGTTAAAGCCCCTCCAATGCCCCTGGAGCCTCTCTGCAAACCCTTTTCTTATGTACCACTTAATATTGCCAAACAACTCATCAAGTTCAAGTACCATCTAAAGGTCTTGGTATTTAAAACCCCATCCTCATCTGAATTATCATTATGAATTCCTCTTCTTTTCTGAATGTTTAATTGAAAAACATTTGGAGGAAAACAAGGATTTATTAAGAAACTATTAAATAAACATCAATTAGGGAAATTAAGTTTTATCAAGGTTTTTGGCTTGAGGTATCTTGAGGGGACTATTCAAAAGGAAATTGGGAGACGTTTCTAATCCCCTGTGACTACCCTCACTTGAGACCCTGACTAACTAGCTGTGTAGCCTTGGACAACTCCCCCAGACTATGTCTTGCTGGTCTCATCGGTGTGGTGAAGAGCTTGGACACAAAGCTACGTGAGGATCCTCTGTTTTAAAGACATACACTAATGTTTTCACAAGTGCCATAAAATTTGTATAAAGTATTTATATAAATTATCATCTCTAGGTTTCCATGATAGGTTAACTTCTAGGTAGCCTGTGTTTGTGGTTCAAGGGCAACCTTGTGAGAAATAGTAAATGTCCATGCAAGTAAGGGGTATAGAGTGGATGTAATTTGCACCCTAAATTTTTTTTGGAGCTCTTTCCTCTCTGTGGGCCATCAGGAGGAATTACAAAGGAAAGAACTTGGCTTCTGTTTTTAGGAAGACTGTGGTTTAATAGATGTGCTTTAAAAAAATCTACTGCTATTTAGAGAACGTGCTATGAGGGAGAAAAGATACTGAGACCCTGAATTTGGTTTATTCATTTAAGTTTATTTTTTATATATCTGATACAGAAAGTTTTTCATTTATTATTGACTAATTCATTCACTCAGTTTCTTATGCACCTACTGTGTGCTCTCTCATTGGGATAAGGAAGATGAATAAGAGATGGTTCTTCTCTTCCAAGAGCTTATAATTTAGTGTGAGAAATATGGAAGAAGATTATCACAGGGGTTTGCACAAGGCCTTTGGGAGGAGATCTTACTGAATACTTGGGCAGGGATGGAAGGTGAGGAAAGGTTGCATCAAGAGCCCCTTCTCAGAGACAGCGTTGCCTAAGCTCAGTTTTGAAGGATGAGCAGGAGGAATGTAAACAAGAGAGGCCAGGCTGGGAGGAAATTTTGCAGAAGAATCACCGTGGGCAGAGGTTCTGAAATAAGAATGTGCATGGAAACATGTCTTCAAAAGAATAGATGCACCCTTATGTTCATTGCAGCGTTATTTACAATAGCCAAGCTATGAAAGCAACCCAGGTGCCCAAGGGCATCAGTAGAAGAATAGATTAAAAAAGTAGTGGTACATATGTACAATGAAATATTACTTGGCCATAAGAGAAAACAAAATCTTACCATTTGCAACAGCATGGATGAACCTAGAGGGTATTATGTTAAGTGAAATAAGTCAGTTAGAGAAAGGTAAGTACCATGTAATTTCACTTATATTTTCACTTATATTTGGAATCTAAAGGACAAAATAAATGAACAAACAAAAGCGAAATAGACTCAGACATAGAGAAGAGACTGATGGTTGCGAGGCAGGGGCAGGGTTAGGGGCACTGTGTGAAAAGGTGAGGGAATTAAGAAATACAAATTTATAATTACACAACAGTCACAGGGATACAAAGTACAGCATAGGGAATATAGTCAATATTAATGCAATAACTATGCATAGTATCAGGTGGGTACTGGAAAAGTTGGAAGGATCATTTTGTAAAGCACATGATTGTCTAACCACTATGCTATACACTAGAAACTAATACAAGATAACATTGAATGCCAACTGTAATTGTAAAATGAAAAAAAAGAATGTGCGTGGAAGGTTTGGAAGCTGCAGTTTAATAATTCATTGTGCATGAGGTGGCTGATAAGAGACACAACTGGATAGTAATCTGGGATGTAAATAAACCTGATAATAGAACCAAAAGGAATTGGTGAAAAGGAGGAAAGAAAAAAAGGGGAAAAAAAGGGCAAATGATTTGTTCTGTGACATGATACATGCTTTTCTGTAGGTAGGTCTCTTATCTCAATGTTGGCTCACCAATACAGCTAGAAAAGCCAGACGGCAAGGATGTGTCTAGTTTGGGTTTATATTTCCCTGTTATCAGTAAAGAGTTGTAGGAGATTGAGAGTGGATGATCACAGGGAAGATGAAATGAAGTGAAAATAAAAACTAAAAGATTTTCACAGGGAAAAGGAGGTTCTCCTGAAAAATAAGGAATGAGTGTTCTCTTTGATGGATGCATAGTATTTATTTATTTGTGAAAGATTTTATTTATTTATTTTTAGACAGAGGGGAAGGGAGGGAGAAAGAGAGGTAGAGAAACATCAATGTGTGGTTACCTCTCACATGCCTCCCATCGGGGCTTTGGCCTGCAACCCAGGCATGTGCCCTGACTGGGAATTGAACCAGCAACCCTTTGATTCACAGACCAGCACTCAATCCACTGAGCCACATCAGCCAAGGCTATGTTTAATCTGTGATATAAATTAATAACTGTAGACTAACAGAAAAGAGTCAAGTAATCAAAGTTTTCCCCAAGAGATGTTCTACTTTGTGTATCATAATTTTGTAGGATATGGTGGCTTCCTGTACCTTGAGAGTTGATTTGTATACACTATTGCAATTAAGAGTTTTCTGTTCAAAGTCATATACAAGAAAAGAATGCATATTTGTCTGTGTTTGGTTGGTAGAAGTCTAACGAAATATGTCACAACAAATATATTACTTGGGGTACTCGTTTTGCATTTACTCTTCAAGCACTGAATTGTAAATAACCCAAGCCTCTCTTTGTATGTGAAATTAAGACCCATGAAGGTATAGGAATTTATCTGAAGAGGCTAGGGCAGAATTAGAACCCAGGTCACCAGCCTAGTGCTCCTTCATAATGCACCTGCTTTTCTTACCCAGAAACTCTCAACATCATTCATTTAATTTGCAAATATTTTTGAGGATCTGCTATGAGTCGGCTACTGTGCAAGTCACAGAAATGATGTTACAAACTCTAAACACATGCCATTTATTTCACTATAATTTCCCATCTGTCTATTGCTAAACAGATAGTAGTTTTTAAATTTTATCCTGCTCGGAAACCATGTTAATATAGAATGGACTTTGTTTCTGTTTGGTCAGACTATAAACTGTAATTCTCAAATTAAAATTTGACTCTTTTAAATACAGGGTTGGGCAAAAGTAGGTTTACAGTTGTGAGTACACAGAGTTTATTCTTGTGTTATTATGTATTAATTATTGTATTATTTTCCATGTGAACAACTGTGAACCCACTTTTCCTCTGCCCTGTATTTTTAACTAAAATGGTCTAGTATGAAATAGAACAGACTATAATAGAAGATTTATAACTCAACAAATGTACTCATTAATAGGATTTCTGACCCACATAATGGAAGCTGTTTTTGATATGAAGAAAATGCCAGTTTGATGACTTTTGTATCCTTTGAGCATTGTGATAAGCAGTTCTGGCTCTGTGTTCGATCACGATGACATTATGTGTTTTCTGACCTCAAGGAGTTTCAGTTCACTGAAATGTTCAGTGAATCTTGGGAGACAACATTCACTTATAAAATGCATGGATTGTTAACTTAGTAAGTTAGATATATGAAGTAATAAGTCATGATTATAGGCACTGGACTATAAATATGAAGCCAGCAGAAATTGTTCTCTGTCCCATTTACCACTCTGGAATCTAGCCTGATGTCTGATACAGAGTAGGTGGGCATAATAAATGTTTCCTAAAGGACTAATTGAATCAATAATAAACAACTGCCTGTAATAGTAAACTGAAGACGTCCAAATAAGAGAAGGAGAAGGAAAGGGAGAGCGGAGAGACTGAGGACAGAGACCTAGAGTGATCAGAAAGCCCTAAGGACAGGTAAAGCTCATTAAGAATGATTACCTTGGTGATAGAATTGTATTGATTAAAACATTTTCCTTCTATATGTTTTTATGTTTTAAAGGTTTTAGCACTGAAGGTATTTTGTGGTAATAAAATTTATTATTTTTAAAATGAGACAACTGTAATAGCATAATCAATAAAATATACCAAAAAAATTATTATTTTTAAAAATACTGGCCCCGAGCAAGACCTGTAATGTAAGGATAAGTAAGTTGTAGACAAAGAGGAGGAAGGAGAGAATTTCAGGAGGGATTTATGGCAGTGGCTAAATTAAAGAAATGGAAAAGGACAAAGTATATATGGAAGGTAGGCTGGAGGAGAGAAAGAAGTAAAAGATAAGTCAGGTAAACTTTGATGGAGCAATTATTGGACCAGAGTGTACTTTAGGCTTGCTAGAGATACCATCTGTGTGGATCAGTTTCAGGACCCAAGACAGGTCCTGAATCTCTACAAGCTATCCCTGTCTACTGACTCATTTCTGAAAAATATGGAGATAAATTTTAATAATTTAAATCTCTCATTCTCACAAAATGAATATCTCTTTTAGCTTTGTCTGCTTGGAATAAGTTACTGCCATTTTAACGTGAATGAAGAATTTGAGAACCGATGCTGGCCGGTATTTATATAAGCCAGGAAAATAAAGGAAACAGGAAGGCGTTGCTGGGTAGGATAAAGATCTGACGAGGAGGCTGAGAGATCATGTTCAGTTCGCCTTGTTCATAGCAGCCCTCTCCTGAGACTTTCTTAGCTCAAGGGTCAGCAGTGGTGGGAGTGGAAGATCTCTTGGAAGGACACATGAGCTCTTCTTGTACTTAGCTCTCCAGAGATTCACCTCTTTCACTCCTGAGTGTAACATCCAATTCCTTTATTGTTGATTTTGACCTTGCATGGTGCCATGGAAAGTATGCAGACTCTGTACTCAGGCACAGCTCTGGCTGCAGGGACAACTCTGTTGTTTACTCCTTTTATGATAATGGGCAAGCTCCGTAACATCTCTGAGCCTCAGTTTCTCCATCTCTAATAAAGGCATAGTCCCCTTCACTGGTAGGGATGTGTGAAATGATATTACTAGATGCAGACATTACTGTTTTCCTCTTCCCCGCGGAAGTTGGCTTCTATAGACTTACTTCGTGTTGGAGATTTGTTTTTACTTTCCTGCTAATTGAGCATTCATGGTCATTAAAAAATCATTTACAGGACTAGAGCCCACAAAATGTGCCTTTTAAACAATATGCGTTAGCAAATATCAATCACTTTGTGTTCCAACAAATAACAATCAGAACTACTGTATGACAAAGCAGTTTTCCCCTTTGCTAGGCAGCAATCCATTATCTTTCACATTTACATTCAGTACAGATAGACTTTCTACTTCTTATTGCAATCACTGAATGCTACAAACCCAAACCAAGATTTATTATCTTTCTGTTCTCTGCACACTGAATTTCTTCAGCATTTTATAGATGTGTCTGTTACAGTGTAACTTCAGTTGTAGTCCAGCTGCAGCCTGTCCAATTGGTGAACTTGCTTGCATTGCTGGTACTTTATTTCAGGAAATGAAGTACCTGAAATGGCTATAGTAGCAGGAAGAGTGGCTTCCTCGTGGCTGGAGAATGGGGTGTAGCTAGCCTTGCCTGTGATGTATAGGTGCTGAATGAAGTATCGTCATATAGTCCATTCAGAGTGAGGGAGCCTGTTAGGTCACCTCAGTCCAGGGAAGTTCCGGGTTCCCTCAGTTTGCAGCCCACAGAACCAGACAGCCTGGTGTGAACCACCACTCTGGTCCCAGAAGCTAGAAGGATATTTTAAAATGTAAATCCGATCATATAATTCCCTTCATTAAATTTTTTCAGGGCTTCCCATCATACTAAGAGTAAAATCCAACACCTTGCGATGGCTTACAAAATCCTACTTAATCTGTTCCTGCTTGTTTTTCTGCTGTCATCCCTAGCCATTCTCCTCCTCTCTCACTAGATCTAGTCACTCTGAGCTTCTTCCTGTTCCTCGACTATACCAAGCTTATTCCTCCTGAGGCTGGCGTTTCCTGCTGTCTCTGCCCTGGAACACTGAATTCATGAGCACCTACTTCTTGTTATTCAGTCTCAGTTCAGTGTTGTTATTCCTTCCAGGGCTGTTCCTTTCCCCGCAGGCTAACCTATTTTTACCTCTTACCTTGCCAGCACATCCTGTGTTTTGTTTTCTTTGCAGCATTGATCACTTTCTGAAAAGATGCTGCCTATGCTTTTAACTTGCTTGTTACCGCTGTCCCTCCTGCAGACAGAAGCTCGATGATCATAGGGGACTTGTCTGTGTTGTTTGCTGTTGCATCTGTACTGCCTACGCTGGTGCCTGGTCCATAGTCAGGTGCTCAATACACATTTAGATAAGTGATTTGCACAGAATGCAATATACACATAGTGTATTATGAAGTTGTACACTTGAAACCTACATAATTTTATTAACCAATTTCACCCAATGAATTTAATAAAATTTAAAAATAAATAAATAATTTGTGGAAATAAAGAACATAGAAATGGAAAACAGTCAGGGATGGGGTTTCAACTGATTACCATTATAGTCATAGACATGCGAATGCGTGTTTTCCCTCAGTTATTAATGATTTTTGAGTGGGAGCAATCCACCAATTGCGTAAACAGATTTCAAGTTTGTTTTCCTTTTCCCTGAATAGGAACCCTGGCAAATGCTGCAAAATAAGACTGTGAATGTGTATGTCTGCACTCAGTTCCTAAGTAGTTTAGATTCTACTTTTGGTATCCATGCCATATTGAGCTAGATGAGGCTCCCAGAAAATCCTAGGCAAATGAGCTTGAATTAGAGACCCCAAATGAAGTTTTTATTACTCATAAGACTCAAGTTACTTCTTTCAGGTAATTGGGATTTGATGATAATAATTTTCTAAATCTTCAAGTGTATGTCAATAAGAGTATTTTTGAAGGTGGGTTCTAAATCTATTTTATGAGTTGGAGCTACCTAAATTTAAATATTAAACATGCCCTTGGTAGGTTAGACTACGTTAGTTAAAATAACTATCCTGGGCCAAAGTCGCTGGCATGATGATTTATTCTGCAACTGGGCGAAGGAAATGAAGAAGCAGCTTGCTTCCAAGACAGCTGTCACTAAGCTTTGAGGGACGGCAGGGAAGGCAGTAGGCAGGCAGCTACTCCGTCCCCAGTGGAAATCTCATTGCAATACACTCTTGAGGTCTCAGCCTTCCTAGCTTGTCTCTACCTCTGATGGCAGAAACGACCTAACAGAGGCACTTATATTCTTTCATGATAAAGGCCTGCAGGAAAGATTAAAAATTTTTATTAGAAAAGAGTAGCAGAAAATCTCATTTGAAGTTTACTCAGTGTGGACATAGAATTAACCTTATTCTGTAAGCTTCATAGAGAATAAAGAAGGGGGCATATGTATAGAGACTTGCCATTCCTTTTTGGATGGTTTAATTTAACAAAAATGAGACTGCATTTTAAAAAAATTCATCTTGAAATAGATGAGAACCTGGAGCGAGCATTTGATTGAGCATAACATTTGTCTGTCACTGATACACATTCAGGTCAGCATCACTGACACCCAAACCATGATACAAAGGATGGTTAATTCCTGGGGCATGTTTTGATTTTAAATACCTACATGATTATTATTATTTTTGTCTGTACTGTAAGGGGTAAATATCAATCCTTTTTTTGTTTATTTTCTTAAAATATCATGATTTTAGTAATGTGTTGTAACTTGGTATCAGGCACTGTGTTTCCAATATATTTAGGTCTGGTGACTCTAAAAGCTACTGAAGGATTAGTTAAATTCCAAATGTTATCCTGCACCAGGAGTTATGGGCTGTTGAGTTTCATTTGTACTCCATTGCTTTTTTTTCCACCATTGCAATTGAGGTTTTTCCAACCTATTCTTATTCCATTTCAGTAGGATTTATGTTTTGTAGTATGATAGTTAAAAAATGGAACTCACAGACTTAATTTGAAACATACATTAATTTAATGCATTAGGAAAAAAGGTAAAAGTCCAGCTATTCTATATTTACTGTCTCTAATTCTTTTTTTATCCTAAATGAATCAAAGTTTTCTATAATTTTATTTTATCTTTAATTTTACAAAGCAACTACTTAATGAAGATCACTTCCAAAGCCTCCTTTTATTATTAAAATGGACTGTTTAGCTTGGTTATTTTGATGACGGTTTTGATTTGAAGAACCAAAGTCACAGCATGTAGAGACAAGTCACCATTTCTTCTTTCTTATCCCCATGTCTCAAAAATTAGTACCCTTGTCATAAGTTGGAGCCACAGTTGGAAAATACCAAATAATACTGTTGATTGCATGTGGTTGATAAATACATATTTGATGGGAAAGATTATTTATTTGATTTTGAGCTCAGACTGCAAAACCTCAAAAGACTCATAGAACCATTAGGTTTTTAGATTCAGTCCATCCCTGGCTTATGGACAACCGTTCATGCATAGTTATCTCCTAATGTCTCTGGAAGAGATACTCCTTGAAAAACAGACTTTATGTGTGTTTAGCAAATCTCTTACATAAATAACTAAAGAGGACTTTAGTTCTTGGTTTATTTTTCTTTTTCTAGGAAAAAACCAGAAAGTAAACATTGCTTCCTGCGGCAAGAGTGATGCGGTGGACAAGGTTCATGCCCCTTTGAACTGATCCCAACCTAGAGCTCAGTTTTTAAAGAAAACTATGTGTTCTATCAATGTGTGGCACATGAAACAAGGGAATGAGTAGATTCTTGCTAAGTAGTGAAAATTGGTGATAAAGCACAAGTTAGTTCAAATTGTCCTCCCTTCTGTAGACAGAATTAGGAATTTCTGAGTCCTGGGTTTCTACTCTGACCCATCCTGTCTTTCAAGCTTTAATATTGGAACAGTCCTGTAACCTTGGCATCTGGTTTGTTGTCCTGATGATGTCCCATCCAACCTAGTGACCTCGATGCCTTCAATGGCAGAATCACCTTGCGCACTGGTCATGGAGCAATCCCAACATGCGTGGATTGATGCATTAGTTCTTAATCCCGACGAGTTTCCCTTGCCTTAGAGAGCGCGCCCAATCGGTCAGGGGTTCTCTCACCCTCCTGTCACTTTGGTAGGCAGAGATCTTGACAACAGCTTCCACATTTCTCTTCAGACATTCAATCCATGAGGTACAAGGACACTTCCTATTAAGGCCAGGGGGTTTCAAAGTAAATATACAAACTGGATTCTAATAAACACTCAGGAATTGCATAATTAGGAAGGCTGGCGGCAGATTGTCTATTTCAATATATTAGAATTATAGTTACTATTTTCTTCTGAGTATACTGAAGGGAATGGTGTGCATTTCCTGGGGCAGCCATAACAAAGTGCCACAAACTGGGTGCCTTAAAACAACAGAAACTGATTCTGTCATAGCTCTTGAGGTTAGAGTCTGAAATCAAGGTGTCAGCAGGACTGGAGGCACCAAGGGAGAATCTGTTCCATTTCCCTCTCCTGGCTCTGAGAATTGTCAGTAAACCTTGGGGTTCCTTGGCTGGTAGGTAACATCACTCCAGTGTCTACTTGTGCGGTCACATGGCATTCTCTTTGTATCTGTGCCCAAATTTACTTCTTATAAAGATACTAGTCATTGGACAAGGATTTATTTTAATCCAGTATGACTTCATCTTAACATGATTACATCTGCAAAGACTATATTTATAAATAAGGTCACATTCATGGGTAATGGAGGTTAGATTTGATTATATCTTGTTGGGAGACACATTCAACCCACAACAGTCTATCCTCTGGCCTCCCTAAATTCATGTTCTTCTGACATGAAAAATACATTGACCCAATTTCAACATCTTCCCAAATCTTATTCTAGCATTAACTCAAAGTCTTAAATCTCATTTGCTAATTCATCTAAATTAGGTTTAGAAGAGACTTGAAGTATGGTCCATCAGGTCCATGGGAAAAATTCTTCTCCATCTTTGAACCTGGGAAACCTAGAAAATAAGCTATTTATTTCCAAAGTACAATATAGTTGGGCACGTATAGAATAGAAAAGGGAAAAAATATAAAGAATAAGGAGGTTATTGACCTGAAGCAGGTTTGCAACCCAGCAGGGCAAACTCCATTAGGGATTTCTGTTAACCTATGCACTCTGTGGTATTTTGTTATGGTAGCCCAAGATGACAAATATGAGGAGGATATATCCTTCCTCTCTCCTAGCTTTGGCAGTTGCTGATGATCTTTGGTATTTGTATCACTGCAACTTTTGCCTGTATCATCATGTGGTAAGTATCCGTACCTGTGTACAAATTTCCCTCTTCAGATACCAGTCTTTTGATTAGGGCTCATCCTAATTCAATATGACCTCATCTTAGCTTGATTACATCTGCAGAGACCCTATTTTCAAATAAAGTCACAGTCACAGGAACCGAAGGTTAGCACTTGTGCATATCTTTTTTAGGAGACACAATTCAGCCCACAGCAGAGTCCTTGATGCAGCCCCGTTGCTGTGTGCTCAGAGAGGCAGTCCACCATGAAGCCTAATGAACATCCTTGCTGAAGAGTTGCTAATATAATCAGTCATTTCCCCCCCAAAATTGCTACTCACATGTCCATAACAAAAGTGAATCAACAAATATAACTGGAGAAACTTGATACAAAAATGAAATACTTTGAAGTCTGAAGCTTAAATTATAAAATTAATTTGTATTTTACAGTCTACAATACTTCATAATATGTACCATGCACAAAGTAATAGTTCTCTGCTTTTGTACTTCTACCTTACTGCTATAGAACCTTTAAGATATTTTTATATTGAAGATGAATATACTCTTAGTATTTATCATTGAGGTCAATAGTATATTTAAATGATTTTAAGTAGTCTACATTGTAGCAAGTAAAAGTTACTGCGAAGACATTTATAGCTTATTTCAATTCCCAGGAAGTCATATTTGTAAGGGTAATAGTGGATCACAGGAACAAAAATTGACATTTCTCCCTCACCCTGAATTTATTTCCTTTAAAAGATAACTTCTTTAGCATACTCATTTTTATGATGCCACTAATAGATTCTGATTTCTTGGTTTTAGAATTTTAAGGGAGTGGACCCTTGATTCTCTTCTGGTTAGCTGCTGATTCTTGCCCTTTCATTCTAACACCCACCCTGTCCAAGTCTGAACACAAAGTTAAACTGAAAGAGGTACTTCTATAAGACTCATTAGTAATGGCTCTTATTTCCATTCTGTATTTGAATTTCTGAATCTCTGCTTTGGTTTTCTGTGCTACCTTCTCTGTATTGAGATACTTCCTCTGTGTGTATACTCACAATTTGAGCAATTGTTTCTCTGTTCTTATCTTTTAATATTATCCATCTCAAATGTTAGTCTTTTCCTGATAGATTAATCTGTTCCCTTCAACCTTCAATTGATTGATGATATTAGCTGCTAAACATTAGCACATTTTATACTTTTATTTGTAATTTTCTGTCAGATGCTGATGGCAAAGTTTCAACGTTTTGAGTCCTTCATTTCTCTCTTTATGCTGCCTCCTGAATGTCACCCTTGGCTTCTCCCTTTCTCTCACTCACCCTATCTGATACATCATTATGTGCTAGGGATCCTCTCGTATTCGGAGTGCTGAAATAGTTTCCTTTCAACTGCCTCTTGTGCTTCCACTCGTAACTCTCCAATCTGGTCTCCTAGTTCCCTTTGTAGAAAACCCTCCCATGGCTTCTCATGGGCTTTTCTGTAATGTCCAAATGCTTTGATGTGGCCGGCTTTGTCTCCAGCCTCACTGGTCATTTTACCTTGCTCTCGCTGCTCTATGAGATTCCTGCTAGTTCCTCACACACATGCAAGTCTACCTTCTACCTCTTTACCAGGCAAATTCCTACTCATCTTTCTGGGTTCATCTCCATTTTTGTGAGAAACTTTTCCTTAGTGGAACAGATGAGAGGTCCTACTCTGTTCCTCCAGGTCTGTAAACTTCCCTTATCAAAACATTCTTGGTCCTTTCTTGTTGTTACTTATTATTTTGTCACGTCCCCCAATATGGTAGCCCTGCTATCCTGCTCACCACTGTATCTACAAGTAATAGGAGGACAGTACAGTTTTTTGAAAGGGAATGTTAGTCCAGAGACTCAGTTGCTCAGTGAGAGGCTGGGCTGGACAGCATGGTGTTCTACAGAATGAGCCTGGGTTCAGATGTCAGCTCAGCCACTTACAAACTGTAGCTATGAGTAAGTTACCATCCTCTTCATGCCTGAGTTCCCCATCAGTAATGGGATAGAGGCTGTAAACCTGTCTCATAGGTTTGTTATCAGGATTAAATTAGTCAATATGTCAGTTTTAGAATGGGCTTGTGTGATACACTGTTGGCACTATGTAAGGTTGCTGTTGTTGTTATTATTGCTATTATTAATGAGAGGCCATGTCTTCCCTTAATCCCTTGTTTAATGCTTTCAAGAGCTGAAACCACGTCTCTATCGAATTCGCTGCTCAGGCGCAGCTTCGGCTTTCCATCCAGGTGGCCTCTTTCCCAGAGCCCTGCGTAGCCGATGTTCCTAGTGCACCTCGGAGGCGTGCGCTGCCTGTTACCTCTGCAACTGTTAACATTTTCAGTGACTTATCGTGGACTCAACTTTTATGTTGCTTACACCCAATTTGATTAGTTTGTTTAGAAAGTTAGAATCATACAGTCTTACTCTCAATTCAAAATATTGTAATTTGAGCTGCCTCGGGGGGAAGAAATGTACCCCACTTTCTATGCAGTTATTTAGAGAGGGGAATGACCTTGGTCTTGTAAGTCATATTCTTTCTAACTTATTTAGGTATTACTTTTTGGGGGGCAAATGAAGGGATATTTAAACTCCAAAGCCAACATCAAGATTTCTCCCTCTTCAGCTCCATCTTTAACGGGGAATTTTAAAAATCAATTTAATAACAAGAGAAAAGCAATACTTTTAATTTCAAAATACAGAAAGTGTTAACTCTAATTTTGTATTCCTGGGATGATATATCAAAGAGAGTGGAGCTTTTGCAAATATTTCCAAAATGACTTCTGATGGGAAAATGCTGATGCAATTAGACTGGTTATTTTAATTCAGAAAACTTTGTTTCCATAGTTCTGGTTGAGTGACTACACAGTTTATAGCAGGTGATAGACTTCATTCATTCATTCATTCATTCATTCACTATTGAATACCTAATGTGTGCTAGGCCATGAAGACAAGTAGACTCAATAAAAAGAAAATCTTGAGCTGCTGAGAGTCTAACAGGACAGATTAGTATATGAGCAGGCACATACAATTCAACCTTATAAGGTCTATCATATGGGTCTACAGATGAAGCTGTCGGAACTCACAGGGGAGCCATCTATCGTAAAGAGTTCAGGGATGGTGTATGAGCAAGTGACACTCAATGCTTAAAGCCAGGGAGTGATGTGATCTGATTTTCATTTGAGAAAGTTCACTCTAGCTGCCAAATGGAGAAAAGCTTGGAAAGCAGTGAAGAGAGGAGGGGAAACTAGTCGGGTAGCTCGTGTTTACTAATAATAGCCACACATAATGGGTGCTCACTATGTGCCAGGAGCTCTCCGTAAGCACTTCGAATATATTAATTTAATCCTCACATCAGTCTTAGGAGGTGGGCTATTCTTTCCTTTTTGTCATCCCTGATTTATAGATAACAGAGAGATTAAGTGTCAGGTTGGCCAAAAAGTCCTATGATTTTTCTCTGTAAAATAAAAGACACATTTTTCATTTTCACCAATAACTTTATTGATTTGGATATTTTGAGTATGTTGGCTATCTCCCACGTGGTGTAACGTTGATTGTTCTCAATTAATGTCTTGATTTGATCGCTATCAGCTTCAAATGGTCTACCTGACCATGGTGCATCAGCCAGTGAGAAATCTCTGGCACAATACTCCGCAAACCACTTTTGACATGTTTGATCAGTCATGCACCTTCTCCGTACACTAAACAAATCTCTTTTTTTTGCATTTCATTTGCATTTTTACCTTTCTTGAAATAATAATGTATATATGCCCAAAATATTGTATATTTTTTTCCGTCTTCAATATTAAAGTGGCTATACAAAAATTCACCAATTTTGATGTTTTTTTAAATTCATGCTGCTATGACAGCTGTCAGAATACAACCTAACAAAATTATTTCTAATGAAGTCAAAGACAACTAAGCACTACTAGAGCCGTCTAGTGGAAAAAACCAAACAGACTTTCTGGCCAATGCAATACTTGCTCAGAGTTGTGCAGTTGGTCAGTCTGGCCCCAGAATCCATGCTTCCAACCATTATGATATGCTCCTGCCTCACAATGTAATTCAGAAGAGAGAGCTGAATGATGTAAAATAAGTGGCATTGGGGATGGTGAGAGAGGACTCTTTGAAAGATACTAAGGAGCTAGAGTCAATAGGGCTTCATGCTTGATTATATTGGGAGGCTAATGGAAAGAAAAGTGCATTAGACTCTTAAGTTTTTGGCTTAGGCAACTAGGTGGGTGGAAATGCCATTGACTGAAATTGGGATAACAATAAGAGCACTGGTTTTCTTGAAAAAAACATTCTCTGTGTGCTAGATTTGGAATATGCTAGTGGAGACGTTCAGTAGGGTGTTGGAAACATGATGTGGAACTTGATATCTCAGTTGGAGATGTTTGAGAATTATTGTCATATATATGCATATGCACATAGATATATCCCTTATGTATGAGTATAGGCAATGGGTAAAGTAATTGAAATGAGTTGAGGTTGAGATGTTTTCTCATATGAGTTGAGGAAAGGTTTGACAGTAAAATGAGAGCTGAAGAGAGAACTCTGGAAAACTCTGATAGTTAAGGGAAAGGTGGAGAAGAAGATTCCACAAAGATGCTGAGAAGTAAGGAATTGGAAAGTAGAAGGGCCATGAAGAAAGCCACAAAAACCACAGGAGTTTTAAGAAGAACAAAATGGTCAGAGGCATCAAGAGCTAAAGAGAATTTAATCTGAGGTCAGAGAATTCTGTAATGATTTATCAATAAAGAAGTTAGTTGATACCTTTGGTTGAGAATAGTTTCAATAGAGTAGTGATTGTAAAAGCCTTCAAACTTCCCTGGAGTGAAAAATAAGTGACAATAGAGAATGTATAGACAGTGTCTTATGAAAATGATTTGCTACCCCAAAGAGCCAGACAGGATTATTTCCCTGCTGGGAATGAGTTGGAATCCTCCAGTGAGATTTTTGGGGGTACCAACATTTCTTTCCCCTCAGCCTATCACTGGTATGTGAAATTCTACCATTAATATTGCATGGCTTTGAGCTAATGACACTGGGGAGGGATAACAAAGTTAAGCTTCAATTAGTTATAATCCTTTACATGAAAATGTGTTTATCACATCTTTTCCTGGAAGTGGTAAGCTGAGAGGAGCTCCCTAGAGGAAACTGACTATCAGAGTTGGTGGGGGAGGAGTCATGGAATGAAGGGAAAGCAGGTGGACTGTGTTGCATGGAGGGTGTATCTGAAGAAAGTAAGAGTCCTGAGTGTGTGTGTATGTATTTGGGCAGCAGGATGACAGTCTCAAAGATAAACTAATATTTTCAACTTCACTTCTGCATAGAGCTCACCCTGTATCCAGGTCTCTACTGCCCTGGGTAGGTATAAATGATCACAGCTTATTAGTATAACTTACTAGTAACAGTGCACTCCACTAAGCATTTCTAAAAACTTTCAAGATTCTCTTTGTGTGGTTAAGGAACAGCTGTTTAGGTAAATGGCTTGGTAAGAGGGCCTTTCTTAGGCACAGTTGCAATGATGAGAAAGAAACGGAATACGGGGCAAGGCTGCTGCCCCTGAAGCCTCCTCCTCCTCTTTCTCCTATTATATTTAAGTTTTCCTCAGGATCACTCTACAATTCTTTCTTCATAAACTGTAAGAAAACACTTCTGGGCTTTCTGTGGCAAGAAGTTAATGGGATTTGAGTCCTTAGGGCCATCTGTTAACAGCTGGAATTATAAAGCAGGTGGAGGGAATAGCTGATTCACTCTCTTAAAGGACCATGTCCTTTCCGTTTCCTATTCACATAATTTTATGCTGAATGAGAGATTCATTTTTTTAGGTTCAAAAGTATTTAAAATCATGAAAACTATAATTATTTATCACACATATTATGTGCCTAGTATTGCGTTAGGCCTCCTTGGTATACAAAAGTAAAAGCAAACGCATGGGATAGAGAACAAAGTAAAACAAAATTCTAATCCAATGCGAAGACGAAGAGAGGGGCATTTTGGGGGGCCATGCATTCAGGTATGCTTGTAGAGAAAATTAAGACTTGCTAAGATTGTTAATATTATCTTTAAGTTTATTAAGTACATATACCTTGACCAATTATTCTAAGAACTAACCCTGGTATATTATACATTTCCGCTGTTTCTCTTTCCCTTGACCCCAACATCTCCTGTAAACTGGTTAAAATGCAACAAAAGGAAGCTTAGCTCACACAACTGGGTGAGAACTTTATGAGGTCCTTTCTACTGAAATATATCAGTTGGGACTCCAAGCCATGGCATTTAATTACTTTATTTGCTAGCTAAGCCCAACATAGGAAAACATTTTATTATAGCACATTTCACATTTATAAGGCTCAAGGTTTATATATCAAAGGAGATATGTAACTGATGAAACAGGGAAATAGGTACATCAATAGTACTAAAAGTATTCTTACTATTTGAATATATCAAGACAGATTACTACTGACTAATAGTTTAAATACAGATATCCTTGAGTGGATATGTCAGTTCTGTATATCCTGACTTTTAGTACAAGTTGTTTATTGTTTGTGATATTGTAAATCCTCATTAATTGGTTATTTCTTCTTTGTTTATTATGCTTAAGTCTTATTAAAGTATGTTTAATCAAACAATTTATAATATTGTTCTACGTGTTCTTTAAATTCACGCAGATGTTAGTGAACTACAGGTATCCTTTTGCAACTTGCTTTTGCATTCCACAGTGTGTTTTTGAAATACATACCAGCTTCTAGGGAAGGAGAGAGGGAAGAAGGGAGAAGCATGGGACCTTACCTCTATTTGTAATTTGTATTTCTTTGAGGTGGGTGTGGGGAGAGGAAGAAAATTGCTCATCTGCTGGACATCTCACTCCCTGTGACGGCCATTTCTCTCCAACCCCCTTTGCGGCTCTGTGGGCACAGGGGTAGATCAGCATATCCCCTTTCTTAGCCATAGGCCCACTACTGAATGGAATGCCGGTCACCTATTCTCACAGGCATCCCCAGTCTCTACAGAGATACCCTTGGGGTCTCCCCTCTCACTCGACTTGTGCAGCGTCTGGGGATGGGAGTAGGAGGTGGAAAGTGCGAGCTCTTCCTCCTGCTCCCATTGTTCCACAGCCTTCCTTCTTAGAGGCTGGAAGTTCATAGGGGCAGATGGGTTATAGTAGGAAAGCCACTTTTCTGGTCTCCTTGTAATCCCTGGGAAAGCTGTATGACCCAGACCCTCAGTGGTTCTCTTCAGTTCATGGACTATGCATTTAGCACCTCTTAGTTTTCAGGTTTTGGCCCTATTTATGGACTTTGGGGTTTTAGGGGAAAGCTGCATTCAACATTGGATTGCAGTTGATCCAGTTTCTATGAGTTTATTTGCTCCTAAACTGTATTTTACACATACATGTATACTAACACATCTTTGTGATTTACAGTCTTTGCATAAATAACCATACTTTGTTCTTAAAGAGTTACTGATATAAATCACCTCAAAAGAGTTAAGTTATTAGAATTTCTCTAAATGCTTTCTTGGGCTGTTCATATTTCAGTTACCAAACCTTCTATATTTATGATACCTTGGAGACAGATTTTACTGGGATATTTGGCATGTGGTATTTTTTGGAGGGGGGTGGATATCAGATCATTAATAGCTAGGTTAAGCATTATAGCACCGATGCCTTAAATTAAAAAGGGAGAAGATACTACTGGTGATTTTATGTTTCAATAGCGCCTAGTATGCAAATACTCTTGGAGGCAGGATCTGTTCCTCAAACTTTCACCACTCATTGGAAATTAGATAGCACAATAGGTCTCTGGAAGTCAGGGTGAGTGTAAAACCAGGTTTGCCAGGGACATCCAAAGACAGCGGCAAGGGGTAGAGGCCTGCCAAAGCCATCCTTCTCTTCCACCTCACTTTTGCCTGCCTGGGCTTTGGGCAACCAGACCAACGGTGATGCTAAATGGGGAGTTAGAGGAGTCAATACCCTACAAAGGAACCTGCTCAATAGGTGTTTGTACATGGCTTTAGTATTTCCCCAAGGAATTTATAACCGGTACACACATCATATCATACCATGCTATATAATTCCTTATTCTCAACTGATAAAAGCCATTCTAGTTATTGGCAATCTTCTATGAAATGGAATTTAAGACACACTTTCTCTCTCTGCTTTGTTGGTAAATATATGCTTAGACCATACTGCAAAGATTAAGCATAAATCAATAATGTTTCAAATGGAAATAAAATTACACAAAACTGATTATGAAATTAAATTAATATGTAGTTATTGACATGCACACTCACATTATTTGGAGAATATCAAATAGGAAAAAATGCCCAGGCTTTGGGATCACACAACTCTGGATTAGAATTCCAGCTCTGCCAATTACATGTTGTGTGAACTTGTATAATTTACATAATTTTAAGTGTCTCAGTTTCCTCATCTGTAAATTAGGCGTAATGATATTTTTTGCAGTGTTGCTATTGATTAGAAATGACATATGTAAAGTTACTAGCTTGTACAAGGAGTTCAATAAATGATTGTTCATAATGTAAATAGTAATACAAGAATATCACTAACTTGGATGGTTTATCCATGTCAAAGTTTTCTAGATTTTGCTTGTGTACTCCTTTAACTTGTTCAACAAACATTTGAAAAGGATCTATTATGTTAAAGTTTGAGAGTTTCTGAGAACTTGTAAAGGGATTTTATGCTTTAATGAGAATGATTAGCCTAACACAAATAGTTTTTAAAGTAACTTTGGCAGACAGCTTTCTAAATAGTGTGGCACATTTTCTTGCCTTTTAAAATATCAACAATGCAGGGTCATCACTATAATCATTGTTTATGTACAGCGATGTACCACCATGATTACTTAATGTTATTTAAATGTGAAAGGGCTTTGTTTATTGTTACTTTATTGGAATCTTATCATCTGGTGTTTATATTTGCTCTGTCCTTTAATGTTCTTAGTGTACCTCCATATTTCAATTTTTCTGTTTCTGTCTTAGATTCTCATAGTACAAGATGGAGAAAAGCAACTTTTGAATAGGTCATGTGGAATAGTTCAGTTAAACTTAAGCTTGCGACAAGGCTACAGCTGTGGGTGACTAATACGGCTGGCACAGGCCAGTACTACCATTATAGAAATGTAGTTTCCAAAGCCAGGGAGTCAGTTTTCTGATGGGCAACCTAAATTCAGTGTTTAGTTAGTAAAATTCTGTCACATTAGAATGAGATATAAAAGCAGTGACTAAGATGACAACAGGTAAAAAAGTTACATGAAAAAATGTTTATAAAAGTGGGGATATTCAGCTTGCTGTATAAAACACTAATAAGAACATAATATCAATACAAAGGCATGAGAGGATTAGGGCATGGAAGAGAATGAGAGCCAGGAGTGACTGCTCACACAATACATTCTCTTTAATGTATTTTATGGAAGAAAAATAAACCTACTGATTTGCGGGCAAAGACACATCTCGTTTTGCTCCCTGGGTCCTATTTCTGTTGCTTCAGACTTTCTGCAGAGTCATTTTGGATGCCAGGTTTGACCTGAGTGAATAGAAGAATGAGTGGGCTGAGAGAAGCAAGGGTCTGAAACACTCGCAGGTTCCTTGGCGAGGTGCCTAATTACATACCTAGCAAACCGAGTAGAGCAGGTAAGGCGTTGAAAAAAATCCTTATCATTTTCTGGTGAGTTTTGCTCTTCCTTCCCAGTGGTGTGTTAGCAAGTGTTTAATAACTAGCTCTCTAAAAACAGTGTATGTTTATTATCAGTTTTACCGACATAAAGAATATGTAGCACACAATTTACAGCTAATAATAAAATACGCAATATTCTTTATTTGAATTCCATATAGCCAATTGATTCTCACAGAATGCTTTCATTAATTTTTGCCCAACTCTTGTGTCCGTAGCCAACCTAAGATTGTAATTACTCCATGATTTGACAAAATCAAACTGTGAATAAATGTTTGTTTATTCTCTGATTTAGAAAAAAAATTGCTGACAATATTTAGAAATGGGCATAGCTCCAAGAAAAATGTTGGTTAATATTCTCATTTACGTTACTGAGAGTGATAAAAATGAAACAAAGATGTGTGTTGAGCTTCACTTGTTCTTTAATGACATGAGCAACTTTGTTAAATTGGATAATGATTTTCAAATAATAAAAGGGTATTTTCTCATTTTTGTCCTGTTTACAATGTAATGGCTACTGACCTGACGCACATTTATTTATTTTACTTTATTTTAAAATTCACTGGGTGACATTGGTTAAATAAATTCTATAGGTTTCAAATGAGCAATTTTATGACACATCATCTGTGTATTGCACTGAGTGCCCACCCACAGTCAGATCTCCTTCAGTCACCATACACTCAGACCCCTCTAACCTTCGCTAATCCCCCACCCCCTTCATTTTGGTAACCATACTGATGTCTGCCGCTGTGCATTTATTAGCGTTATTAAAATTATTAGCATGTTCTCTATCGCTTTTTTAAGTCTTTGACTATCAAAGACACAGTAAGTCAAGCTCAATTTGTAGCATTTGCTGATTTCCACAGACAATTTTAAACTACCACTGTGATGTTGTTATAGACGGGATTGGGAAAAGATGTGCAATAACACACCATTACATAGTATTTCCAGATAGAGGTAGAATAGGTATAATAATCTCAAGAACATAGATTAAAGTAAAATGTAAAAGTATACATTTATAATAGAATAAGTATGATGTGATGAATTTTGAGGGCTTATTACTTTTGCTTTTTAAGATTTTTTATTTATTTGCTTTTAGAGAAGAGAAGGGAGGAAAATAGGGAGAGAAACATCAGTGCGTGGTTGCTTCTCACACGCTCCTCGCCGAGGACCTGGCCTGCAGCCCAGGCGTGTGCCCTGACTGGGAATCGAACCAGCAACCCTTCGATTCATAGGCCAGCACTCAATCCACTGAGCCACACCAGCCAGAACATGTTTTTAAATATAATTTAATTAATTATAAGTTTATAAAATTCAATTTTTAAAAAAGGCAGTTAATTTAATTGTCAGAAAATTAAGCAAATATTAGTTCGTACCTACTATATTCCAGGGCAATATTAGATGCCTTAAGAACTATTATTTCATTTAATTCTTATGAAGAAACTGTTATTGAGAGAAATTACAAACTAACTTGTTCAAGATCACACACTTAGTATAATAAGTAATAATCTTTGGAATAGAAAACAGTCTCTCAGTTTGGATGGTTTGGAAATTGTTGATGATCTGCTTCTACAATCTGCTGCTACTCTCAAGGCTACCTTGTTTATTTTTTACGTTTATGATTTTTTAATTATTATATAAGCTGCTTCGGTAAGCTTTTCTTGTAAAATAAACTGCCCCCAAATTTAGTGTCTAATGACAAGAAGCATTTATTTCCTGTGCATTTGTCCAACTATGGCTCGTGGCTGTGAGAGCTTTTCTGGCCTCAGCCGGGTTTAATTCCAGGCTTCAGGACAGGTGCCTGTCTACTCCGAGTGTTCCCATTCTAAGGCCTGTTCTCCAGGATCTTGGAGCATGTTGTTTTCGGGAGAGAGGGCAGACTCACGAGGAAGTAGAAACAGAAAGTGCCTTTTAAAGCTTGGGCTTGGAGCTGGCATGCAACCATTTCATTGGTCAAAGCAATGACAAGGCCATGCCCAAAGTCAGTGGACCTGGGAAGAATACTCCAGCCACATCGAGGCATGACAAAGATGAGGAGGGAACAAAGGACTATGAGCAAAATATATGGCCTAAAGAAGCATAAAAATAAATTTTTATAATTATATAATCATTTTGTCATTTTAAAAAAAGTTAATCTAATAATCTGCAACATTCAAAAGAACTAACATAGTTCCAGTGTGAGACAAAACCATAGTTCAAAAAATAGAAATGCTGTTTAAACAAGTTAGTTGTAGGTTGCTGAGGTAAATTTTGTTTATTTCATGAGATTCATAAAAAATTGACAATGCTAAAATCAGAATCATTAGTGATTCTGAGAATATTTGTTAATTTGCATTTATAAGTCTTCACTTTATAGGCAAAATATATGCTGATCTAGGGTATATATAATGTAAGTTTCTAAAAACTGGGATATGCCACCCTCAATTTTCAGATATATGTAGATTTCTGCCACCAACCCATGGATATTCATTTTAAATTTCTTACGAAATTCTGTGCCGTAGACAGTTTCCAAAGTCGCTCTCAGTGATCTCTGCCTCGTGATATTCATGCCCTGTGTAATAATGCCCTCTCTTTATCTGTAGACTACCTAGGAGCTCACATCTGATGAGTTACTAGGAGATGACAAGGGTGACGGTATGTCACTTTGGGAATGAGGTTATAAAAGCCCGGAACTCCTCTCTTGTGTGCAGTCTTCTCACTTGCTTGTTTAATGAAACAAGCTTCCATGTGTGAGTTGCTCTCTGGTAAGGCCCACAGGGCAAGAGACTGAGGGCAGCCTCTGGCCCACGGAAGTGAAGAAGTCATCCCTGCCAACAACCATGTAAGTGAACTTGGAAATGAAACCTTCCCCAGTCAACCCCTGGGCAAAACCTTTGATTGCAGCCTGTGAGATACTGTGAAACGAAGGAACAACCTCAGTCACACCCGGATTTCTGTGAGATAATAAATGTTGTTTTAAGCTGCTAAGTTTTGAAGGTTTATTTGTTCCACAGCAATAGATAACTGTTATAGACAGCTATTTCTCTTTGTACATTCTGTATTGACTTTGTAAGGCGTATACATATTTTAGATTATAACTTCATCGTAGGGGTCTTTTG